>PVIJ01004000.1:0-124820 GCA_004024925.1 Scalopus aquaticus | reverse complement strand
AAAAAAAAAAAAACAAGTTCCTTTGTCGCTGGGAAAATAGGTTCACAGGAAACTGATAGCATTCGTTGCCTTTGGAAAAGGGAACTGAGTGACTAAACTGGTATGAAGGGAAACTTCTGTTATATATCTTCTTTCATCTGTTGAATTTTAAGCCATGTGAATGTATTACCTATTCAAATTTAAAATACAAGTTAAAAGAGAGTTAAATAGCTATGTGATAACCTAAAAAAGACACCTTGTCAGAATTATGATGATATATTTAATTTGGTTATTAATCATTAAAACATTTATCTAGTTTTTGAAGATTTACCTAACAAGCATACATAATAATAACATAATGACAAGCAAAATTATCACCAGCAGGACATAAAAATTGCATGATGAAGCCAAATTAACAAAATGGGGCCCAAACAAGAAACTAAGCTTCCAGAGTATCCCATCTTATTTTTAAAAACAGGTCAGTACAATGAACATATATTAGCACTTTTCCCCTAGTTGTAAAATGTGTTGCAAATACCATATTTGCTTTATCACCAACCTGTACTGGTCTTCAGTAAACCCCAGTGTTTTCTGGGACTTTGTTGCTCTTGCTAACAGCTCCATCAGATTGTCCTATTAGACTTTGCCCTGTTGGAAGCCTGTAGTGTATTACTCATGACAAGAGGTGCTAGTATGTCATGCTCAAAGACACTACAGAGCCAAGGGTGCTCTTGCTTTTACAACTTGGATCTGGGCCCTTTTATGATGTTTGAAAATCATGAGAACTCAGCACTAACTGAATTGATCATTAACACTTGTCAGGTGTGTTGCAGGGCAGTACTGTGGAACTGGCATATGGGAAGGCAAAAATTAGATTCCTGGTGGATTTATGTCCTTTTATGTGAAATCTTTCTTTGATTTTTGTGAGCCACTCTAGCAAATTAATCAAACCCAGGGAGGGGACTCTCCAATTTACAGCCAGTTGGTCAGAAGCACAAGAAACAACGTTGGACGTCCCTGGTGGTGCAACGGGTGAAGTCAGCCTATGAAGCTATCCGTAGCCACTGCAGTACGAGTTTGATCCCTGGCCAGGGAGCTTCTCACATGGTGCAGCAGACCTCTCCTGCCTCGCCTGCTGCTCCCCTCAGCAGTATACTTCAGTAGATCTGCCTGTTCTGCTCCTCGCTCTGTCTCTGGTGAAACCTCTCACTACCCCACACCTCTGGCTTACACCCCAGTTCTTGTATGCATGAATAAATAAATCTTAAGAAAAACAAAAAAACCAACCTGGGCTTGTAAAAGATATCTGCAGTGGAAGGCAGTCTTGTGAGGCTCTCCCTAACCCATGGAGTCTGACTTTCTCTCTTAGAACATCAAAACTGAGCTGAATTCTAGACAACAGATGGTGACTGAGAATTTCTTGAGTGTGTGTGAGGGGTAGAGGGAGTTGTATTTGTTGTCAAACATGCAACAAAGAAGCAAATGGATGTAAGAAAAACTATAAAATATAGAGAAAATAGAATACAAAGAGAATTAGAGTACTTAAATGAGGGTTCTGTTGGACTATATCTAAGTTAAAAACAAAGTATTAGACTAACAACAGTTTTTTAGTAAAGTGGTTTCATCTCTTTCCCTCTGCATTTGAGAGACAAAGAGTGTAAACTAAATAATATTTGTCTACATGCTTTATCCAGCAAGATCCCTAAAAGCAAAAGATATTTAAAGAACTATTTCCACTGGTCACGGGAAAAAAGAATTAACAATTTAGAATCATTCTAGAGAATTATGTTTCACAAAGAGGAGATTCCTAGTGACCCCCAAGAGAGAAGCTGTGTACCCCACATTCACAGAGGAATACTATTATTCAGTGGGGAGAAACTTAGTATTAGAGGGCTTCTCATTCTCAGTAACTTGGGTTCCATAGAAGGCCACCATGTTTTCTTAAGAACACTCTGTACTTGATCTGATGATATTTACTTTTTAAATGCTATCCATCAAGTGATTTTCCTGTTTTATAAATTTCTATTTAAGTATAAAATTGAATTTGTTATATTAATAGCAAGGATTTCAGATTATAAGTAACTCCATTTATCATTTTCTTAAATGCTTTTTAAAGGTTTTAATGATACTTAGTCTCTGCTTACATTGCTCAGTTTTGTTTTGCTTTGTTTCTTAATCCCATTATTTTTTTTTAAAGATTTATGCATGCATACAAGAGCTGGGGTATAGAGCTGGGGTGGGGGGTGGCGGTGAGAGGATTCACCAGAGACAGAGTGGGGAGCAGAACAGGTGGATCTACTAAAATACACTGCTGAGGGGAGCTGAGGGCAAGAAAAAAGAGGTCTGCTATGCCATGTGGGTTAGCTCCCTGGTCAGGGAGCTAACATCAAACTGATGTTGCAGTGGTTGTAATAGCTTCATAGTGTTAATCCTTAACCCTTTGGAGCACCAGGGAGGCCCTGATGTAACTTTTTTTTTAGCCTAAACCTCAAACTTGGAAGCCTTCTTTTCACATAATTGTAGTTAATCGTTCATCATGCCTGAATGCCTTGCATTTGACTGAACATGCCTGTTCTTTTAACAATTTTTTTGTAGGTTTAATTTCACAAACCTTTAATCAGTTCCTATTCTCTTCTGAACAGTCTCCAGGTTTTTTTCTCTTTATATAGCATGGTATGTCCAATGAAATATAGTTTGTTCCAACTGCAGCCTGCCCAATGCCAAATAAAACAAAAACAATTACTTGTCTCCTTTTTCACATATATGCCTTAATAGAATCCTATAAAGTATTTGTCTCATTTCAACACAGAGAAGACTTATCTAACTTAACACCAACCCTAGCTGTTGGATTTCTCTTGGCTTTGTTACATCTATGGCTGTCTTACATCTATGTTGTTTTCCCATGCTTGTTGCAATTCAGTAGTACATTAAAAATTAGATATTAAATCCGCAAAAGGACTTTTTCCCACATATTTTTCTTTTTAAAGATTTATTTATTTATGCATACAAGCTGGGGTGTAGGCCAGAGGTGTGGGGTGGTAAGAGGGTTCACCAAAGACAGAGTGGGGAGCAGAACAGGCAGATCGACTAAAGTACACTGCTGAGGGGAGCAGCGGGCGAGACGAGAGGTCTGCTGCACCATGTGGGAAGCTCCCTGGCCAGGTATTAAACTAGTGCTGCAGTGGCTCTGGATAGCTTCATAGTGCTGAGCTTAACCCGTTGCACCACCAGGGAGGCCCCCACATATTTTTCCTTCGAAGATTGTTCCATGAACAGTTGGTATAAATATGAATTTAGTGTTTAGGGTCTCAAGAAAAGAGGTTTGAAAGATTCCGAGTACTTTTGTGATATAAACTGAAATGAAGGAATCAGATGACTAGATACCACAAGAGGTTGTAGATAACTGTGCAAGAAACAGGCTGCATTGGATTGGATGATTAAACTATTTTCAAAATATTTCTTTGTCCATGAACTCATGAGACGGCAGCTATTATCTTTTGTTAAAGACAGACAAAAAGCAAAACATAGCACCAGCCCAGTGAGAAGTGTGAGAAAAACTTTGAGTCTTGGTGTTATCAGACACATCCATGGGGATGACACCGGGGCCTTCACTGCCCCCAAAACTAGTTGGTTGCAATCTTGGAACTTAGAATTCTGTTAATAGGTCCATGCCATTCATTCTGAAATTTTGTTTTTGGGGTCAAAAACACATGATAACTGTTACAGTGGCTTCTGCCTCTTCAAAGTTAAATCCTGCCCAATAAAATCTTATTCCTTATTCTTTTCACTAGGGAGAATTTAAATTTAACTTATATTTTCTCCCTACAGAGGTGATAAAAAAACAAACACTGGGGTCTCCCTGGTGGGCTAGGGGTTAAGTCTCAGCACTATCACCGCTATGGCCTTAGCTCAATCCCTGGCCAGGGAGTTGACCCACACATGGCACAGACCTCTCCTGTCTGGCCTACTGTGCCCCTTAACAATTTATTTCAGTAAACCAGCTTGTTTTGCTCCCCAGTCTGTTTCTGGTGAATCCTTTCATGCCCCTATACCTCAGGCCTACACCCCAGTTCTTTATTTTTAAGATTTATTTATTTATGCATACAAGCTGGGGTGTAGACCAGAGGCGTGGGGTGGTGAGAGGATTCACCAGAGACAGAGTGGGGAGCAGAACAGGCAGATTGACTGAAGTACACTGCTGAGAGGAGCAGCGGTTGAGGCAGGAGAGGTCTGCTGCACCATGTGGGAAGCTCCCTGGCCAGGTAACAAACTCATGCTGCAGTGGCTCTGGATAGCTTCATAGTGCTGCGCTTAACCCATTGAGCCACCAACAAACACTGCCTTACACCAAAATATGTTCTATTTAGAATAGTGTTAATATTCTTGGAAAGGTGTGTCATTACATTACCGAATGCCATTTTTTTTCGATGGGAAATTGTGGCATCTCTGATAAATGGAGAATTGGTAATTAGTTGATTTGAAAGGATGACTGGGTATCTCCCCTGGGGAAGTGCAGTCCCAGTTGACTTAGACTGTCTACCTACAGTGAGCTTATTAGTTGGTAATGCTAGTCTCTACTATGTGCTTTGTAAACAATCTGAAACCCTTTAGAATTTCCTTTAAAGGGTTCAAGGCAACCCTTTCTACAGTTAGTTTCATACTTGTAGATTCTCCTCACTTATGCTCTTGCTTATATGGAATTGCTATAGAACTGGAAATATAAGGTTGCTATTCTTTATCCCAAACCTGACACTGCCCTGAGGCAATGCAAGAAATGTCACCCCTGCTTGTCTCTAAATTTGATGTAATAGCGGTTGAGTCTGCAAATGGTGCTGTCTGCACCCTGATTGAAGACCATCTCTATTCACATGGTTTCATCTCAACTAATGTACTTCTGAGTCCACAATGTAAGCAGAAAACTGGGTTGGTTAGGCACAAAAGCAGCTTGCAAGTTAATATGAAAAAGATGTTTATATACAGCTAATATCAAAAGCTGTGAAAAAAATGTAGACTGCTAAAGCTAAGGAATCTTGATGGAAGGAGCAATTGATTCTGCCAGAAGTCAAAGGAATGATATATTGAGAAATAAGGAGGTTTCATGAAGAAAGTGCTACTGGTAGACTTTGGAAGCTATGTAACTCCACTTTTGCATTTGAAGATTAAGTAGGATAATGTGTTCAGGAATTAGCATAATACCCGGCACACTGTAAAAACCCAGTTTACTGTTAATCATGATTGATTATTTTATTAGATAGGTTCTGAGTCTTTGTGGAAAGTATATTATGCCTTAAGATTTGCTCATGTCTCTTGCAAAGTGGGATACGTAGAATGAGGCTCTTCATAAACATTCTCAAATGAGAAGCCACCCCCCCCGAAATATTTTTGGGTATTAACTTTCTGAAATATTTTGAATGCCTTTACAAAATTTTTTGACTCATCAATTTCCTTTTGGTTTGTTTTGCTGCCCCCTTCTGGTATAATGGGGAAGAGTTTGATGTTTCAACTTCTACAGCCCATGAAACTGATAAAAGCTATTAATATTTTGAAATATTAGTTAAAAACACAACTTTAAAATTTTTTTGGTCCTAAGTTCAAGTGAATTCAAATGAAAATAATGTCTAAATGTAAGATTTCCATATATAAATTTCAACTTATTTGTTACATGGAAATCAATATTGACAGATGGCATATTTAATAGTAAAGTAGACAAATTTTTTAGGTTGAAAAGATGCTTAAAATACCTATTATTCCGAATGTAATGGAAAATTCATTACGAACTACATTTCACATTTCTGGAACAAATGTGCAGTTTTACTTAAAATGTTTTTTCAACTGTAAATCTCAACTAATCTCTATGGATCTTCCAAATTATAATACTTATGTAGTGGTATCCTTAGACTGGTATTTTGATTTGTTGCATAGAAACTGCATGAAAATGTTATTGGGCACGTTAAATACAATGAGAAGTGCTAAATGTTTAAATATTTATAGAGTAAATTATTTAAATGCCTTTCCACATTTTAGTTAAATGTATTGGAAATGTTCTAACAAATTGTATCTAAGCAGATACAGTTAAATTTTAGAAGGCACAATACTTTAAATGTATCTCACATTATAAATTTGTGTACTTATTAAATTTAATCCCATACTGAATAATTTTTCAATCAGAAAAAAATATATATATTTTAAAAGATTTATTTATTTATACATACAAGCTGGGGTACAGGCCAGAGGCGTGGGGCAGCGAGAGGGTTCACCAGAGACAGAGTGGGAGCAGAACAGGCAGATCAGAAATACACTGCTGAGGGGAGCAGCGGGTAAGGCAGGGGAGGTCTGCCACACCATGTGGGATTATCCCGGGCCGGGCGTCGAATTTGCATCGCTGCTGCCAACAGCTCCACAGTGCAGTGCTTAACCACTGTGCCACCAGGGAGGCCCCAGAAAAAAATATTTTAAGGGGAAATTTAGAACTATTTGTTTAACATTTGGCTATTTGAGTTTAAATCTCTGATAGCTGTAAGAATATGTTCTGGCTGAAATATTGGCAAGTCTCAAGTCACAAATTATATTACATTAAGTCAGGATAGCATGACTTAAAATGTAAAATGACTGAAACCTTTGGAATTCCCTCCCCCTAGTAATTCAACAAAGCCCAGATGTTGTTTAGAACAGAGACACATCTTGAGCTACCCTAGCATAGCTGCTTTTCACTGGTTAAATTGTTTACAATGTAAATACTGGTCATTTGCATATCTTACAAGATTTATGCACCTTAAGGCAGAAAGCAAAAGGAAACAGACTGCAGCAATATGTTAAGAAAATAGTTTATATTCAAAACTAGATCTACTTTGCACTTTTAGTATTTATATGCTAGTGCTGCTTATGGAGTGGTTATATGCCAAAATCTTTGTCAATTCTCCATCTGCCAAAATGAAAATAAGAGTTTCTGCCCTTTAAGAGCTGTGCAACAAATCCAAAATTGGAGAACAGTTTTAAAAATGAAGTTAACATCTCATTATTTTAGAAAGGTATTGATAGAATCTGAGTGTTTGATAACTAAAATAACATCACTAAAAGCTGGCAATTAGGAGGTAATCTATGTAAGAAAACAAAAGCAGCAGGAACTTCTCCCAAACTGGCATGATTATTTAATTCAATTTAATCCTAGATTTAGGATTGAACTAGAATGATTTTGTGGATTGCAATCAAGAGCACCAAATATATATTTCAACAAAAATATTAACAACCAGAACACATTTTAAGGCTAAATGCAATTAAGATGCTATTCTTTTACATGGATTTCTCAAAAGCTTCAGATTGCAAATTGCATTTTTATAGTTCCCCTTCATATTTAGCACAAAATTTTCTTTTCAGTTTAATCATGGGAAGGTTCTTAATATATATGTATAGATGTCTTCAGAACAGAGTTAAATGTTTAGTTTGGAAACTATGGATATATTTTTGGCAAAGTATTCTGTTACGAGCTGACTCCAGAAGCAGGAACAAAAAGAAACAACATATTGTTAAACTTTACTCCAAGATTATATTTATTAGATGCCTTAAGTCATATGTCAAAAGATTTTAAAATACAAACAATAGAAGGTGGTTGGAAATAATAAATCAAAACCAGGTATGGACTAGTCACCTTAACATATGGTTTGGTCTTGGATTCCGTTTTCAGCCGACATTATTTTCTACTCTATCAGGACAGTGTTCAATATTAGTTCTACTTTGCACACTTAGGTGCCTTTTAAATGTAACTTTCTCAACATTTTAACTAAATTTCATGGTCATTTCTCTCAAAGTCTAAATACATTGATAAATAGGGTGTAGACACAGAAACAGGACAAGATCAGGGGTTTAATAGAGGAAATGACACTTAGTCTTGGTAAATGAGTAGGGCTCATTTACAGGGACAAAGAAGGGTGTTCAAAACAGGGAATAGTATGAATAAGACATGGAGAACTCAGAAAACTAGTTTGTTATGGCTGGAGCAGAAGTGTAAACAGAGAAGAGGCTACAGAGGTTAGCGGCAGATCTTCGATGAGGGTTTGCATGATCTGCTAAAAATTTAGACTTGGTACTGCAGACCTGGCTCTCTAGTTTCATTATACACTAGAATCATCTATGGTGCTTGTCTAAAACACATAATTCCTTAGCCCCATTCTAATTCAGGTCTAGAATGGGACCCTGGAACCTGAATTTTAAGGATGCTACCTAAATAATTTTAGTGCAGAACCTAAGCCACATTTTGAACAAACAGTACCATAGGTAATGAAGAACCAAAAGATTTTTGAGAGCAGTAACAATTAGAAAAAGTCAAAAGGAAGTCTGGCTTTTTAGAATAATCAGTCTGGTGGTAATAAGAAGTTACATTGAAGAGACAGAAACCTAGAGGCAGAGAGAATCAGATGACTGGCAAGGGTAATGGGAGTAAGATACCACTTACCAAGAAAGGGATAGTGTCCGATGCTGATCTTAATCATATTCATATTTTAACAAGCAAAAATGTAAGGATTTACCGTATTACTGCAAAAAATAGAGTATCAAATTTTCCCTGGAGTTTTGTGCATTAATGATCTCATTGTGACTATATTAATGCCCTAATCTTGACCTGTAGTTGGCATTTCTCCTGAACTTGGAACCTAAATGTCTACCTGTGGGCTGCACATCACCTCCTCGGTGCTGGGTGTACCAGTTATTTCAAACTCGACATATTTAAAATTGAGACTTTCCTTTCTAAGTTAGAATTCTGGGAACTAAGAAACCCTTTCTTTCCCTTATGTCCATCTGATTATTTAAAGAAGCAAGAGCTTAACTTCTTACCTATTGTAAATTCAACTTAAGAGAAAAAGACAAATGGATATAAGTGCTTCACATTCAAGAATTTAACATTCACAATTTCCACTATTTATTTTTCCACGGTATTTATCAAGAGAAAATATTCCTTAGTCCAAATAGTCTTGTTTCCTAGTTCAGGAATAAACATCAATGGCAAACTTCCATGAAGTCACGCCAAAGAAATACTTTGTTTCAAGATAACTGCATTCTGAAAGATCCCAACTTCCTCATATCCTCAAAAAATCTGTCTTAGAATTATAATTTCCGTAGAAATTTGCATATCCTTTCAGCCACAGCACACTTAAAGCAGCAACCCCCCAGGCATACAATGAGTGCTCTGATAGTATCAAACTGCAGAAGTCTAGCCAGAAGACCTTGCATTTGAAGTTTTAATGGAGCTCTGAAGTCACGGTAGTTCTCAACAGGGATGGGATGTCCTTTCATACTGAAGGAGAAAGGAGTAGTACTCTAGTTTCAACCATTTAAATGATTCTGAAGATTTAGAACATTTGTAATTTTGCTCAGGCAGATAACTTAACCACATGCCAATGAAGCTGCTGTATGTGAGCAAGTCATGGAATGACCGAGCCTGGCTTAGCACTGACATGAAACTATGGCTTTATTGCTCGGTTTATCAATACATGAAGAAAATATCCATAAAGTGAAAACTAGTAAAAACTACTGCTGGTGAAAAATTGTATCCAAAAGAAGGTTAACTTAGTGTTTTGATGGAAAAGGAAAGATTTAAAGTTCCCTGAAGCCTTAGTTACAAGGTAGAATTTTGTGATAAAATGACTTATGAATCTGGCAGTGACTTATCTTAGACACAAATGAGTTTACCATACATGTGCTTTACATGGAAAAGTAAAAATGAATATTTTATTGATTGTTCCAGGAAGCATAAAAATTAATCACCAGGAGAAAACTAAAGCTGGAAAAAGGCAGAATTTAAAGTATCATTAAAAGATAGGCAAGGGAGGGCCTCTCTGGAAGCACAGGGGTTAAAGTCTCAGCACTATCGAGCTATTGCCAGCCAATGCAGCCTAAGTTCCATCACCCAGCCAGGGAGCTAACCCACATGGCGCAACAGACCTCTCCTGTCTAGTCTGCTGCTCTCCTTAGCAATGTATTTCAGTCAATCCGCCTGATTTGCTCCCCTCTGTCTCTGGTGAATCTTCTTACCCCCCACCCCTCTGGCCTACACCCCAGTTCTTGCATGCATAAAAAATAAATCTTAAAAAAAAGAGAGGCAAGGGAATAAAAAGATAAAATATCTAGAAATTGAATCATAGGTCAATGACAAAACTATGTTAACAGTGGAGAAAGGATTTTAAATGGTGATTGGTCAAAGAAAAAAAAATTTCTACCTACCTTACCAAAAAAATGAATTTTGTGACTGCATAAAAAAAAATAAAGCTTCCAAAAGACTGTACAATATCTTCATGATTGTGGGATGAACAAAAATATCTAAAAAAATGCCAAAAAGCGGGCCTCCCTGGTGGCACAGCGGTTAAGCGCAGCGCTGTGGAGCTGTCAGCAGCTGTGGCGTGTGTTCCATGCCTGGCCTGTGAGATTCCCACATGGCGCAGCAGACCTCTCCTGCCTCGCCCACTGCTCCCCTCAGCAGTGTATTTCAGTCGATCTGCCTGTTCTGCTCCCCACTCTGTCTCTAGTGAATCCTCTTACCCCCCCACACCTCTGGTCTGCATCCCCAGCTTGTATGCATAAATAAATAAATTTTAAAAAATGCTGTAAAGCATTATTTGTAAGAGATAAATCAGACTAAATCAAATTTAGGAACTTCTTTGATGGTGGGTCTGGTGTGATAACAAATTTTTAAGTATGAACCTACACCCATAAAACATGTTGTATTATAAACTAATGTTAATTCAATAAACACAATACAAAAACATAGAAAAAAAATCAGCAAATTCTATATAAAAAATTCTCAGTAATAGAGGAAAATGACAAACTATAGGCCCAACAAGGATTAAAATGCAGAATATGTAAATAATGCTGAACTCAATAGAAAGACAATGCAAAAGAAACAGGTACAAAATTTCCAGGTTATAGGATATGTGCATATTCAGCTGTGATAGACACTGCTAAACAGTATCTGCTTGAGATTTGAACAGGTAGGTCACAAAAGAGGATTTTTATCTGGTCATAAACATATTAAAATGTGCTCAATCAGATCATAATGCAATATACACATACTCATTAGAATGGGTTAAGTGAAAATTAATGGCAACACCAAGTGTTAGCAAGAATATGTAATAGAACCACCACCACTTTGGGACACTGGCAGTATTTACTAAACCTTTATAATGCATACCCTATAATCCAAATATTCCATTCTTCAATAAATACTCAGCAGACTTATATATGTAACTGTACCAAATAACATATTCAAAATTATTTGTAGTAGCCTAATCTGTAATACTCTCAAACCAGAAAAAAAAAGTCTATTAACAGAATGGGCAAATTGCAGTGTATTTCATACAATACAAAGCTCTACAGCTATGAGACATGAACAAATCATGATACTGAGTAAATCTCAGAAGCCCAAGGGAGAGGCTTCTCAGTTGCTGATTCTGTTCTATTGCTTGATGTAGGTGCTCACACTCACACAGGTGTGCATACTTTGTGTGATTAATATGATTTTTGAGTATACGTTATACTTCAATCTTTCAACCTTTAATGACGCTAGTGATTTTAGCATTAATCAGATTATCAAGTGTATAAAGGGGCTAGGTTATTTCAGTTATGCTTTATTTCAGTTTAAATTCTATTAGGAAAATGATGTGCTAGAGGTTTTTCTTGCTTGTGAGTCAAGGCTCCACTGTGTTCTCATTTCCTTATGACCAAAAGATAGGGGAAAAATTTGAAATTCTAAGAAATCAACATGAAGACTGTTTAAACTTTAGAAAATTTTGACATAAATTATAGTATTATTTTCTCCTCCACAATGAATCTCTTTCAAAGTTACTTATATCACTTTAGTCTCACCATTTCTTCATCTTGTATGCAAAGGGAAAAGGTATATATTCATCGGCTTAATTCCATGGTGTCAAAAATTCAAAATTGGGGGGGCCTCCCTGGTGGCACAAGGGGTTAAGTCTCAGCCTATGAAACTACTGGCAGCCACTGCAACACTTTGGATCCCTGGCCAGGCCAGGGAGCTTCCCACATGGCACAGCAGACCTCTCCTGCCTCACCTGCTGCTCCCCTCAGCAGTGTATTTTGGTCAATCTGCCTGTTCTGCTCCCCTGTTCTGTCTCTGGTGAATCCTCTCACCCCCCCTCTACACCTCTGGCCTACACCCCAGCTCTTGTTTGCATAAATAAATAAATCTTTAAACAAATTAAAAAAAATTCAAACTTAGTACTTACGGATGGAACCTGTGTTCCAATTGTGGGATGGGAAGAAACCAGTTCCCCTTTCCCAACTTCACCTCTTTTTGGTGTTTTACTAAAGGATCTTTTTCAGCAATAGTGAGAAGGTTGCCTAGCACTGGCAAGAGGATTCACAAATTCATGTTTTCGCAGGTGTTCACTATTCTGTAATTAAGACTAAACCCTATAATACTCATGACTTAAGACTGAGCCACCAGGAAGGTGAATATTAAGTCTAATTTGAAGTGAATATAAAACCAAGACAACTAGGCACTGTAAAATTGTTTTTGTTTTTTTAATGGCAGGTCAAATATCCTGAAACATACATATTTTGATAGTCTTCTAATCCCAGTTGAGTTCCAATATTAAAGTAACACACACGAGCTAAGAGAATTCAATATTGTTCCAAGGCACTTACTGAATCTCCATAACTAGATGAAAACAAGAACAATTAAGGATGAACAATTAGACAGTATATAATATAAAAATAACTTTTGCTTACAATTTACAAAATGTATTATTATTACAATCTTTGATTTCTGATAACCTGCAATGCTGGCTGCATGATTCCAGCAATTTTAAAATTCAGAAACTATTTTCTAAAACTTCAGGGCAAATAATTTACAAATAAGGTACACAAAGATTTAGACCATGCAGAAATTTCTTACATCTTCTGTTAATATTTTATGACTGCAACTTTATCAAATTATATATCTACTTGCCCTGTACATATACAAAATAATGCATACATGATAAAACATTAGGAAAAGAGTAGTCCTTACTCAATTTATCATAAAAGTATTACTATATTAACATGTCTACAAGCAGCGTGTAACAGGGTTAAGAGACATTAAGGCAATAATACTTGAAGTTACAAAATAAACCATATGTAATACTTTTTCCTAAGTGTAGTATAAGGCAGGTAGATGGTCCCAGCAAAAAATACAAAGGTAACAATCTACACTGCTGCGAGTTCCACATTTTTTAAGATGGAATACTATAAATCTGGCTGTCAGTGGCACTTGGATTTTCCAATATAATTTAAAGTGTCTTTTAGCTCCCTGAATCATGTCCATTCTGAAGGTGGATCTCTTGGTCCTTTGGGTTTTCCACAACGATTACCAAAACCTATAATCAAAATACCACAATAGTTGGTAAAAGTTCAGAAATTTATATTACTAAAACCACGTCTGTATATATATATCCTTGTTTTCTAAAACATATAAATTTCTATGTGGGAATTTAGAATTTAAATGACACTGTACACATGAACCAACTCTTCATTTATCCTGGGCAACTGACAATAATTGTTTTTTATAAAGCTAAGTTCTACCATAATATAAGGAAAAGAATTTAAGATAGTCTTTCCAACACAAAAACCTTGTTATATAATTTCTTATATTTTGTTTTTTAACCTCAGTAGAGTAGAATATTTCATTTGTTTCATAATTAATCCAAGCAACTTTAATCACACGTTTAATTCTTTTAAGTGTCATTTATGAACCTGAATAAATCATAGTGCAAGTTTGATAAACTCTGCCTTGAGGAAATTCTCTTATAGCTTTTTTCAGTCTTTCCATCATTCAAATTACATAAAGATTTTACATTACCAATATCTGTGGCTTCTGTTGGACTTTCTGATACTTGATCTTTCTTGTTACTGAAAGTAGGTGGATATTCTGTACAAATCTCTTTGTGAATACCTCCAGCTGGATGATCTAAAATGCAAAACAGAGACACTGTTAATCACCATCACTTGTAACATGACATGCAGATTCCTCCACTGTTTTAAGATGGAAAATTAGTTAAAAGAGCAAGTTTTCTCTTTTGGGTGTAATGTTACAGGTGCAGATAAACAAATGCAAGGGCAGAAAGCAGAGAAAATCATGATAGGTATTCTTGAGGGCAGCTGGATATCTACTTCTGCAGTGTAAAGCTTCTGTTAATTCTCTTATTTTATTTAATAAACCTGCTTCTTAGCATATTAAATTCCATAATGTATGGAATGCCAGTGCCCCAAGGCAATAATTGCAGCTGAAATGCCTTTATATGGAATCATGGCCATTAATGGACTGACTTTTTGTAGTAATTTCTTTTAAAAAAAATTTTTAAATGGGGCCGCCCTGGTGGCGCAACGGGTTAGGCTCAAAGCTGTAGAGCTGTCGGCAGCTATGCCTGGCCGGGGAGATTCCCACATGGTGCAGCAGACCTCTCCTGCTTCGCCCGCTGCTCCTCTCAGCAGTGTATTTTGGTTATCTGCCTGTTTTGCTCCCCACTCTGTCTCTGGTGAGGCCTCTCACCACCCCGCACCTATGGCCTGCACCCCAGCTTGTATGCAAAAAGAAATCAATCTTAAAAAAAGTTTTAAATGTAGGACTTTTTTCATACATCATTGTTAATTTTTTGGATAATATCTGATTTCTCCCCTCAGATGTGGTCCTGTTGTTATCCTACCACCAAAGTGTAGTAATTTCTTTTAAAGTTTGATGTTGCTTATATTAGTTTACTTATTAATTCTCAATGCTCTAAGATTAGTTAAGAAAAAATTAATTACTATGATTTGTTTATTCTTCCACAACCATTCCACATCCCCTATTTTTTGCAAAGAAACTTTTCTGGAAACTTGGACTACAAGTCAAATAATAGACAATCCTTGTCTTCAGATGCTTCTAGTCTCTATGGGCGTGAATACCTTTTCTGTGAAGGGCTTCAGGATTAACATTTTGGCTTTGCAAGCTACGTATGGTCCCTGTCACATATTCTTCATTAACTTTTGTTGTTGTTTTTAAACTCTTTGGGAGAAAATGATAATATAGGGAGTTTTAAAGAGGAAATAAAAATCTGGCGTACAGGCCTCAATTTTCTCAGTGAAATGACGGTCATCTATAGAGCAAGAGTTGGGTGGAATAATAATTTTAGAAGTAAAAGCTTAGAAAAATCGGGGGGAAAAGAGGGTACCATCTAGAGTATATAAGACAGAAGCATTGCTAAGAGCCCAATTGTGAATAAAGACCCAGAATTCTAGGTCCAATCTATAAAACTGAGTGGTTTCTGCAGTAATCAGTAATACCATGGGATAAAATAAAATAGTTTGGGAATTAGGAGCAAGACACTTGCTTAGGAGAAAAATCATCAATGTGATCAGATGCTACAGTATGGTATCTAAACTGAATGGTAAAGGAAGAGAAATTACAAAGGAGTTGATAGCTTATAAGCATTTTAAGAAAAGATCTAGGGATCCAGCAATAGCAGCAGTAATAAAAAAACAATAGCGGTAGCCTCCCTGGTGGCACAGGGGTTAAAGTCTTAGTTAGCTCTTCAAGCTATAGCCAGCCACTGCAGCATGAGTTCAATCTCCAGCCAGGTTGCTGACCCACATGGCGCAGCAGACCTCTCCTGTCTCTTCCGCTGCTCCCCTCAGCAGTATATTTCAGTTGATCTGCCTGTTCTGCTCCCCACTCCGTCTCTGGTGAATCCTCTCACCCCACCATACCTCTGGGCTACACCGCAGTTCTTGTATGCATAAATAAAAAACAATAGCATTGCAACTAGCCACAGTACTTGATATTCTATTATGTGATTTATTTAAATCACAACAATCATTAAAAAAGAATAAAACAATTGATATTTTAGTGATCCAATTCAGTTACCTATGTTAATTAGGGGCATTTATTCAAATCACTGTCCAATCTAGACTCTAAGTGATTTAGAAAAGAACAGAAAATAAAGGAAATACATTAAATATTTTTTTCCCTATCAGTCTGTAACTACTGATAATAAATGCTGTCATCTTCCAGATCAATATCTGATATAGTAAGTAATATGCAATAGTTAAACTACATAATTCGAGTTCTAGAGAGTTGTCCTACATATTTTCACATACAGAAATAACCAAATAAGTTGCAAGTATCATGAGTCAACCAAGGAAATTAATCTGTGCAACTTATAGGAAAATGGAATAAAGTCAACTAACTTACCACATTTTTCACTTCCGGAGGTTATCAAGCCCTATAAGGAAGACAATCAATAGCTATTATAATTACTTTTATTTACTCCCCCCCACCAAACAAGGTTTATTATGAGTATACATACCAAGAAATAAAGGAATATAAGAATCTCAGTCTAAGGGAAAGGTTACAATGGTTTTGTATTAGGCTTAACAATTCTTTAATGTATACTTTTTCATTGGGCATAAAGGGATATAGGAATTCCTCTTTCCTTGTAGATAGAAACTAAAAATACAGGAATTTCTACACAAAGGAACACACAAACATCTGCATTTTGCCAGTCCTTTACCTGGTCATCAAATTATAGTATCATTGGTTATAAGACACAGCATCATCATTACAAGTTACTGCTAGTTCATGGGCCATTCAAACTATATCAATGTTTTGAAATCAATTGTAATATACACCCTAATTTCAGAGATATTAAAATGTGGAGGGAATATGAAAAAATATTAATGTTGGTGAAAAACAGTATTTCCCATCACCGAACTATTTAGCTACCAAAACATTTTCTATAAGTGAAAGGAAACCTGTGTGACCAGAAAAACCAAAGGGAGGGCCTATGTACCTACTGTTATAATGTAAAGAACAAAATCTTGGAAAACGCTATGGCCCTGAAAATAGTACCTCCTATTCCATTCATACCTCCAAAATGATTCGGAACATGGCATAATTTACAAATTTCAAAGGCATTTAGGGAAAATGATACTCTGAAGTGATGGCTATATATAGATCATATTGCCCTTTAAAAAAAATTTCAGATCCCACATTTTATATAGGCTTTTCATCTGAAATCTTAGCACAAGAAATGCTGATCAAAAATTGTACTTAATGGTCTTAAGATGACAGTTATTGTAACAACTGTAAGAAAAATTAACAAAAGAGCAAAAAATATTAAGCTATAGCTACTCCGATTCCAAAAGGACTCACTTCAGATTTTTTTTGTTCAGACTGTTCCTGACTTTGAGGTTCACTCCATTCAGATCTTACAGGTGTATCTGAGAAAAATGAAATCTTACAATGAAAATTAACATCTTCAATTCTTGAAATTTCTCGCATTAAAGTATTATATAGAAACAGACTAATTTTAGAAACTTAATTCCATAAAAAAGTTCTAGTTTTATCAATTTAAGAAATTCCTTTTTAAGTTTTCTTCCTTAAAACTTAAGTTCCTTTCTTAAAATTTAATTAAAAGAATTCAGTAATCAATTGTAATTTATAGATGTGACAGTACTATCGAAATAAACTGGCTGTTTTCAACAACCTTAAAGTCAGTTAAAAGCAATAAAATATTGGTAAAACATAACTCAGATTAGACTAGTGAGCATCTCCACTGAGGATGAGCACTATAAATAAATCAAAGCTATTTCTGTACTCTATCAGAGGGCTATGGGGGAGAAATCTATTATCAATGCTTTGAAATATGATTATTTTCTCCCAGTTCTGATACTCCAGTGGTCTTAAATGCCTCTTAATTAACATCAACTGAGTGATGTTGATCTACAGCCCAACTTAGTGTTTACTTACCTAACTTGGCACCATATGAAATGATTAATTATTTTAAAAATAAGTTCTATTTTTTTATGAATGACAAAACACCAAATTGCAAAAACATTTATAATTGCATTTAAATGAATTCTAGTGTCTAGCATAAATGCAGCCATTTTAACAATTTTAAAGTATTTTTCTTAGAAGGAATGAAAACATTTGTCAGTATAAATTAAAACCTGTTCTTGATTTTAATTATGCAGTTCAATAGCAACTAAATTAAAATCAGTCATTTTCCAGAGTTTTACAGTTTAAGTAAGTAAAAGCAGAAGAGACACTCACTATGTTCACTTGCTAATACAAAAGATTCAGGAGTTCTTTCAGGTAGGGGAGGAGGTGAATCTTCACTAACATCAACATCTAAATTAAATACACAAAATTTTATTATTAAAAATGAACTTGTTATCTAAACAAGAACTTTCTTGACATTCTAAAAACCACTGCCACAAGTATCTAAGAGAACCAATATTTTTTTAAAGAAACAAACAAGAAAGCCTTGTCACTCAACTTGTTAAATAAGAATTATGAAGCTTACTGAGCAAAGAATAAATTTATCACTGCTGCATAGAGAAAATGAGTTTCTTGGTACCCTGAGACATTAATCAGTGTTCTGAGTTTGAAGGCAGTTTTCAGTAGAGAAGTCAGTGGGCGAGTGATTCATTTACTGGGCTTGCTGATGAGGCTTTTTGTCCAAAAAGGAAAGTTTTGATCATAAGCCAGCTTCCCAAACTGGATTTAGGATTCACTCCTTTCCTGAGTTTTGACATACTATCTGCCATCTGTCCTATTTATTTTTTAAATCCCACTTTTTACTATGTACTTCAGTCATGTTTTGTATGGTAATGACTAAAATAACAGGTTTAGAGTGTTGGCAATTTTTTAAAACACATATAAAAATATAACTATTAAAATTTCTTGACTCTTCATTTATTGCCTAAAATTCTGTGAACATAGGCACATGACTGAGCTATATAATCTTACTGGTCTTCACAAACGTGAAAGTCCTGATCAAAGTTTTTCACCATTTGAAACAAAATTACTTCTTGGAAGAGCTAAGTAGCTCTCAGAAAAGAAAATAAGATAAAATTCCCAGTGAGGACACTCAGGGAGTCTTCTTAGGGAGCATGGAGTAAAAGAAAGGGTATGAGGGTTCTATATTATTTCCTCAAGATTTTGACAATTGTTCTTTTAAAGAAAATCAACAATCTTGCTATCACTCACTGTTATTTTAGATCTATCAGGCTGTACATTAAAAGAGATAGAATATCAAGTAAAGCCTTTTCAATTTTCAACAAGAATGACCTAGGTATTATTGTTCCGGTCTGTCTTATCTTTATTTAACTGAATACACAAGATAATGCAGACTCTAGTTCCTACTAAAAGAAGAGTTTCAGTGTAATAGTTTATGTATCCACCTTGTGTGTCAGAACATTCTTCTTGCATATGAAATTAAACCACTAGAGAATTACCTTACATTCAGTGGCAGCCTGAACCATCATTTATGTCCCTTCCCATCTTTTTGTTAAATGGCAATCTTACGTATTATGTAGTTACCTTTAAAAAACTTAATAATTCTTCTGACAATCCTAACTCTTAAAATACTTTAAAATTTTCTAACTATGGACTTTGCTTCTCAACTAGATTGCTGCTTCACTTCTCCTACATATAATTTCTATTTTACAGATTACCCAAGCAGAGACTGTACATTTTACATTAGCTTTTGCAAGTCATATATGGTATGGAGGCCCATAATAGCCAAGGTAAAAAATCTTTCAGTCAGTATTAAAATCAGAATTCATAGCCATGATTTTTTTTGGTGAGGCAGTACTTTTGTACAAAAGATTATTCTAGGTATCAAAGTAAAATTATTCTGCTTAACTCACAAAGAAACAAAAATACAACTGTTTGCTTACAAGGTAAAGCAGTAATAACAGGACTGCTTGTAGTGATGTTACATGTAGTACAGAATACTTAAACAGGAAAATTTTCAGCTAATATCAAAGTCATTTAGCATAGTTAAGGTAGGCTAAAAAGAAACCAAAAAATTTTTACAGCTATTTGTAGTATGAAATACAAACAATGGAGAAAACAGATGTGAGCTGTTTGCATGTGGATACTCTCAACTATCCCTGTATAGCATGTCTTATTTTAAAGGAATTCTTTTCTCCTTATCACCAGAAGACTGGTCATGTGGTAACAACTTTTAACGAGCACATACTACATGCACCCCTCCTTCCCTCACCAAATTCCTAGTAATGGTTTATTTTTTCCCCCTAGGTATATTTCCTGAGTGTAAGACATATGCCTGATATGTTGAAAAACCTGAAATGAAAATTTATTATTTACACATTTTCTTGTGTTGTTACAACCTTGCAGTTATTTTTCAAACTCTGAAGTTGAGGAAGAAAAAGATAGTAATGGTTTTAAATGATGGCAAAGAAGTAAAATAATATCTATGTGGTAATCATTATTTTCTGAATATCCTTCAATAAAACACAGTAATCAAGAATACAGAGAATCCTGTAAATGTAAAAAACTAGCTGAGATTCTCATGTAATCTACAAAATATATTCTCAATAAAAATATGGTTGGGGAAAATAAAGGCATCCCAATATAGATGATAGTTAACAGATCAGAAATAGGAAAAGTCAGTCATTATTCAGGTTGACAGTACTTATTTTGCTTACACATTATAAATACCAGTCTACAATATGTGTCACTGCCAAAATTCACTGACAAATAAATGACCACTGATAATCTATCAATCAATAAACAACTTCACATTTATGATTTGCTTTCAACTTTGTGGTCTGTTTAAGAAGATAGCCATGTTTATTTTTAACAGATCAGAGGAGTTTCAAGAACTAAAAGAATTTTAAAAAGGTAGCTAAAAGAGCCTAAAAAGACAAAATAGTTATTTGTGATAAACATGGGTGAAATTAAATGGCCCATCAAGACATTCTACAGTATTTGGGGGCCTCCCTGCTGGCACAGCGGTTTAGCGCTGGGCTGTGGAGCTGTTGGCAGTGCGCGATGCGAGTTTAACGCCTGGCCGGGAGAATCCCACATGGTGCCGCAGACCTCTCCTGCCTCGCCCGCTGCTTCCCTCAGCAGTGTTATTTCTGATCTGCCTATTCTGCTCCCCACTCTGTCTCTGGTGAACCCTCTCGCCGCCCCACGCCTCTGGCCTGTACCCCAGTTTGTATGTATAAATAAATAAATCTTAAAAAAAAAATAGACATTCTACAGTATTTGTGTCATCATTACTTTAGGCAATTATCTTTCTTAAATTATTTAAAATTATTCAGTCAGAAATCTTTGACCCACATAAGTACTTAAAAATCTAATACAGAAGAAACGTTTAGTTACAATTGACATTGTTGGAAATACAAAACTCAGTACTACAATGTGATCCAATACAAGTAAACAATAAATAAAAGCTTACTTTAAAAAAATAGTATCTAAAATTATGAAATGTTGCTGTAGGTTGTAGTTAATTAAGAATAAAATACAGTGAATTAATATAGCTAAAGTGCTAAGAACAGTGAGTGGCACACAGTATAAATATTTAAATGTTAGATACTATTATTATTACCTTTTTCAGCACCTGAATGTATTGTTCCTGCTATATCATGTCTAGCAATGGACATTGGCAATACTTTCCTAGTAGAAATGCTTTCAGTACTAGTGGCAGCAGAAACTGTGGCACTTGCTGTTGAAATATTGGTTTTATTCTTGGTCACAGCACTGTCAGAGTTCCTTTCATCTGAGTCCGAGTCATCAGAGTGAAGAGGATTAGTAAAACAGATAGGTGCTCTGATGGGTGAATTGTTACGAAGATCCAGATCACGGGTTTCAACTTGTGTTGTGGAGCTTGGTGTCAAACTCACAGTTTTCATTGTTTGACAGTGGATCTCTGAGGATTTGCCTTCAGGTGAATCAAGCATGGATAGAGTATTTTCAGGTCCATGGAATGACCATGTGACAAGTCCTTTCTCATCAAGAGGCAAGCGGTCCGGCCTTGGAGGTGTATCTGAATTCTTCTGTAACTCTTCTGGTGGAATAACCGGAGCTTTGTTTAACTGTTTATTACTGCAGTCCAAACAAGAATTCTGAGAAATGTCATCAACTTTTAGATCCCCTGAATTCAATTCCTGTGACTTAGAGATTTTATCAGTTATACAAGGTGAAGCAGATTTAATTTTAATTGCATGTCCCCTATTCAAGAGTGTGTTCCCATCAAAACTTTTTGGTCCCTCTTGGAGAGGTACCTTCTTAATCTCAAAACTTAAATTTCGCTCTAGTTTTTTATCTATTGGCTCAATAGTTGATTCATTTTTTCCTGGAAGTTCTGTTAACTTATTATAGTTTCTGTTGAGGTCTGTTGAATGTTGTTCTGATGAAACCATGTGCAACACTGGCTTCGGATGGTATCTGTCATTGTCCTGCCACACAGTAGTGACTGTTGGAAAAGCAGAAGGGGGTGAAGGTGTCAAGATGGGTGGCACTGGGTGAGGTTCTGGTGGCTGCAGTATTTCTTCCTTAGCATCCCCTTCTACCAGGCAACTAAAAAACAAACATGAAGAAAAAGGTTGTATCAGTGTTCACCTTTTTTGAAAATAAGTAGGTAACAATTCTATAGCTAAGTCAATAGGATCTGTGGTTATGAATAACAATTTGTCAGACTAAATTTAATGTTTAATACATGTATACTGTTTAAAAAGCCAAATATAAGAGTGTTAATGAGCAGTCCCTTCCCAGAGCCCTCTAATCACGCCATGATATCAACTTTCACCTTTTCTTTAACAGCTGCATCTAAATATTTTGAAATACGTACACTGTTTTTCTTGATCTTCCTATTTCATCCTTCGCCATGTCTTCCTACTATGTAAATGTCTTCTCCATCTTCCCAATACCAGTAGACTGTATTTTGATTAGATCAATAGTGTGGCTCAATTCGTTCCTATGACACTGTGATTTCATCTATAACTTTTTGTTTCCTCCTAACAACTGTCTTGAGCTTCTGATGGCTTAGCTTTTTTAACATATCATCAGAATACAGCCTTTTTCCTAACTTGCCTGCAGATCTGTACAGCCCTTTCAATAGGTCAAACATACAAGGTGTCAATACCACAAACATCCGCTTGGTTCGGTGTGGACCACTAGCTCTCGAGGCCACTGCAGAGCTGACATGCTCTCCTGTGTCAGACCTTCCCATTTCTCAGACTCCGCTTTCCTTTCTCTAGGTACACACGCTTGTTTTGGTGGGCTACAGCCTTAACTTGTTTCTTGGGAAATATATATAGAGAGGGCAAATTTCGTGCAGCCTTGTACATTTGAGTATTATAGTCTCAAAGTTACTGATTTTTTTAAAGACAAAATTCTATTTTTTTCCTTTAGAATTTGGTAATTTAGATATTGTTCCATTGGATATGAGCTACTTTTTCCTCTCATGGAGGTTTTAGATTCTTTTTTCCTCCTCATGTTTTATAATCTCACTTAACTTTTAACAATCCATTGTACCACAATTTTTAAATCCACTACATTGGGATTTCTACATGTAAATTCATGTTTATACTAGAAATTTCTTGTTATTTCCTCCCCTTCATCTTTTTTCTATCGTGTATTATCTCTTTCATCTAAGTTCCTTTTATTCCTGATTATTTGGGTCAATCTTTCACATTAGAGGCTTCATCAAGTGTCTGGTCATTCCTGATTCTGTGCATATTTATTGTTTTAATTTTTTAAAAAAGATTTATTTATGCATATAAGAGCTGGGGTATAGGCCAGAGGTGTGGGGTGTGTGTGTGTGAGAGGATCCCCCAGAGACAGAGTAGGGAGCAGAACAGGTGGATTGACTGAAATACACTGCTGAGGGGAGCAGCGGGCAAGATAGGAGATGTCTGCTGCGCCATGTGAGTTAGCTCCCTGACTGGGGATCTGACTCATGCTTCAGTGGCTGCAAATGGCTTCATTGTGCTGAGACTTAACCTGTTGTGCCACCAGGGAGGCCCTAAAATGCCTTATTTAACTATATCTTATAAATGCTTTTTGAAGCAGTAGTCTGTGCATGATGTTGATATGTAGAGAATAAATGTATTTCTTGGCTACTCACATTCTTAAAAATAGCTTTTGATGCACTGAGTTGACATACATAATCACACATACTTAATATATACAGTATGAGGAGTTTGGAAATACTTATGATACTATCACCACAATTAGGGCAATAAATATATCTATCACCTTCAAAATTTTCCTGTGCCCTTTAGTGTTCTTTTTTGGGGCTATCAAATTTGCTAATTATGCCTACAGATTTCTTCCTTATTCCTTAATTTAAAGTTGGAGATTCACTGAAACAGTGTTTAAAACACTTATGGAATGAATTTTCATGTGCACAAAAATTATAAGCAGTCACCAATAAACAAACAAACAAACAAACAAACAAGCAAGCTGTATACTGGTCATCTGATTTTCCACTGCAGTATGCAACACTGATATTTTGTTTTTTAAAAAACTTTTTTTAAAAAGTTATTTTTATTTATTTATGCATACAAGAACTGGGGTGTAGGCCAGAGGTACAGGGGGTGAGAGAACAGAGACAGAGTGGGGAGCAGAACAGGCTGATCTACTGAAATACACTGCTGAGGGGAGCAGTGGGCGAGATAGGAGGTCTGCCATGCCAGGTGGGTCAGTTCCCTGGCTGGGTATCATGCCCACTGACTGGCAATAGCTTGATAATGCTGAGACTTTAACCCCTGAGCCACCAGGAAGGACCAACATTCCCATTTTCACTAAATATTCTGATGCAAAAAATTCTACTTAATAGATATTCTGTAAATATGTGTCTTAATTTCATGTTCTAACAAAGGTATTTTTCAGTTCTCAAAAATAAACTACATATTGAAACATAACATATGCTAGGCATTGTCCCAGTACCAGAAGAGAACAGAACAATGAAAACAACAAATTGGGCCTTTAAAGAGTATAGAGAAGTGAAAAATAAGGCTAAAAATGTAGGTGGAAGCCATGCTTTTATTTATTTATTTTTAAAGATTTATTTATTTATGCATACAAGAGCTGGGGTGTAGGCCAGAGTGTGTGTGTGTGTGGAGGGGGAGGTTAGAGGAACCACCAGAGACAGAGTGGGGAGCAGAACAGGCGGATTTACTGAAATACACTGCTGAGGGGAGCAGCAGGCGAGACATAAGAGGTCTGCTGTGCCATGTAGGAAGCTCCCTGGCCCGGGATTGAACATGTGCTGCAGTGGCTGCCCATAGCTTCATAGTGCTGAGACTTAACCCCTGTGCCAACCAGGGAGGCGGCCCCAAGCCATACTTTTAAAAGTCCAGAATTTCACTTTAACAAGCTTGGACTTTAATAAAGAAAATTTATATTAGTTTGACTAAGTCTTCAAATGAGTGACTCAATAATTTTTGTTTCAACTGACATTTTATAGAAATTTAGAAAATTACTTTTCTCATAATGATTTAGAGGCTAGATTCTAGATTGGGGTCAAAAGATTATGGGTAAAAAGGAAATGACAACTGAAAAATTAGATGATACTCTAAAAATCAAAAACCTCACTACTATCTTTTCTTCTAGGAGGTAAAACCATATCATGAAAAAAGGCACTGAACTGCAAGATAAAGAGATATATATTCCCAGTTGAACTCTGCTATCTTGGGAATCAGTTCTATTAAATATCCATGTGATCAAGAGTACTGTAAAAATCACTGTGTTCACAACATCCCTATCACTTTGACATTCCACTGACCAAAGAATAGAGAATACATGACACACTAAAAAGAGTATGAGAAAATATACAAATAGCTATTATAGCAACGCTAATAATTATTTTTTTAAATCAAAACAGTAATAGCTCCTATATGCTGAAACTTGAGTTAAAAAAAATGCTCTATTTGTGTTTGAATTTTATTTCTTGGTTTTATTATATATTTTTACTGCTATCACGACTTTTAAAATTACATCCGAGGGCCTCCCTGGCGGCGCAGTGGGTTAAGCACAGCATGATGGGGTGATCAGCAGCCACTGCAGCTCAAATTCGATGCCTGGCCGGGGAGATTCCCACATGGCGTGGCAGACCTCTCCTGCCTCACCCGCTGCTCCCCTCAGCAGTTTACTTCAGTTGATCTGCCTGTTCTGCTCCCCGCTCTGTCTTTGGTGAATCCTCTCACCACCCCAAACCTCTGACCTACACCCCAGCTTGTATGCATGAATAAATAAATCTTTAAAAAAAAATTTAAAAAAGAAAATAAAATTACATCTGAAAGCAAAAATATTTCTAGTCGTGAAAAGGTGTAATGAAGGAACTAAAAAAGAATTAAAGCATAGAAAGCACAGAAAATGAGAGAACTATGCAAAGCAAGCTTAGGCCTATACATTGCCAAAAACTACCTTTATTTATCATAAAGAATGTCAACTTAGAATAAAATTCAATTAGATCTTTAAAATTTATAAGTACTCATATCATTTCTGATTTCTTTTATTCCTTCTATATCTTTGTGAAACATTAAATTATATTTTCTATTTAAATTATTTGACTTCTTACATTTATTTTAAAACAAAAAAACTTATGTTGGTATTTGGTATAAGGATCTAAATAAAATATCTCCCAAATGGTTAGTGACATTAAAATGTGATTTAATAACCCTTTTCTTTCCCTCTATTTATTATTTGTTAAATTAATTCATAACAAGATCTATTTCTTCGTTGTTTACTCAACTCTATAAACTAGTATTTCTTTTTTTTTTAAAGATTTATTTATGCATACAAGAGCTGGGGGGTAAGCCAGAAGAGTGGGGAGGGATGAGAGGATTCACCAGAGACAGAATAGGGAGCAGAATAGGTGGAATGACTGAAGTACACTGCTGAGAGGAGCAGCAGTGAGACAGGAGAGGTCTGCTGCGCCATGTGGGAATCTCCCCAGCCGGAGATCGAACTTGTGCTGCAGTGGCTGCAGATAGCCCCACAGTGCTGTGACCCAACCCCCTGTGCCACCAGGGAGGCCCTAGTGTTATTACTCTTATCTCCTCTGTGCATACACTTTTTGGCAATCATATTACTTTAGTCATTATGAAAAATTAAAATTGTAGAAGATCTAAAATTTTAGTTGTATCACATACCAAAATATGAGCTATGGTCAATTCATGATTATGCCCAGTCTTCTGGTACAGCATATTAATAAAAGTTTATTCAACATGAAACAAATTTTTTATAGTATACTAGTAACAAATTGCCGTACACAAACAAACACACACATGCTAGCTCCTAAACAATAAAATGGTAATAAAAAGTATAAAGATAACTTAGAACTATTCAGGATTTGCTGTTTTAATTAACAGTGAGCAAAACAAAAATACCCTTTCAAAGAAAATGTGACGTACAATACCTGCGGGTCCTTGGTGGTTTTGGAGGAGGAGAATCTTGTTTATCAGGATCTATCGAACTGACCATATTTTCAGTGTTAATTTCATTCTGCCAAGAAAAAAAAAAGAAGCAAAAACGCTTCATTATAAGTCTGGAGAAAAATAATTTTTCTCTCTCACTCCAGTTTCAAAAAATGTCAATTTTGCCAAGTAACAAAATGTATCTTATACTCTGTATTTTAGCCTGAAGGAACAAATTTCAATAGAGGTTGATAGCAGAAAACAGCCATCTCCAGTTACTGAAAAATCAACTGAGTACAGCAGCATTTTAACACATTTCAAAAGCTACTGTAAAGAAATAGTTTTCCCAAGAAAATAAAGATCAAAGAAGATAGCTTTTCCCAGACATCATAACTAGAAACAGCATGTGTAAGAGGAAAAAAAGCCAATAAAATAAGGCTCTTATCCTTTACCTTTCTCAATCTTTTTCTGGACTTCTATGCTGCTTAATACTTTACATAGGTCTCCAAATTCATTTAATCATTCCTTATCACACCCTTCCTGTCACAGTGCGGTATAGATAAGGTGTGTGTATGTATGCTATGTTTGTGTGTGTGTGTGTGTGTGTGTGTGTGTCTGTGCACATACACATACCTTAAGGGCTATGTCCCTTAAGGTATCTAGCCCAAATGATATGTACCCCCCAAAAAAGGGCAGTGAGAGTTTATCCCGATTTATCCTTAGATCTTGCTGATCACAAGGACCGGTGCTATCACTACCATGGACGTTCTAGAGTAAATATAAGAATCTTAGATTGTATTTAAGACTGTGAGTAGAGGAGCTATGAAGTTATTATACAAAGCATTATTTTAAAGTTGTTTCAGCCTCAGGAAGTATCCCATTTCTATCCAGTTAGGAATGGTAATTCTGGGTTAGAGGATAAAAATGATTTTCAACCTTGCCTAACAATGAGAGTATCAGGGGATTAAAAAAAAAGCCACCTTTGCACAACATGATCAATAAAAGAACACTGAAATTGGAGTTGCCTTACAAAAAAAAAAAATCAAAAAGCATTTCTATCTTATCCATCATGGCAACTTCTCTGTCTTTATAAGTATTACTTGCTAGCATCCTTTTTTAGTAAGTCCTCCTAACTAACAATAATAGAGACCTCAACTTTCTAGCCTTTTTTTTTTTTAAAGATTTATTTATTTTTGCATACAAGCTGGGGTGCAGGCCAGTGAGAGGGTTCACCAGAGATAGAATGGGGAGCAGAACAAGCAGATCAACTGAAATACACTGCTGAGTGGAGCAGCAGGCGAGGCAGGAGAGATCTGCTGCGCCATGTGGGAAGCTCCCTGGCCAGCATCGAACTTGCGCAGCAGCTGCAGACAGCTCCACAGCGCTTGCTTAACCCGCTGCGCCACCAGGGAGGCCCTCCAGCCATTTTTAATGTGCCCTATCTCCTAATATATAATGAGATGTATCAGAGAATTTTATGCATCTCACTCTGAACAGAACAACAGAGTTGCATTATAAAATCGAAGCTTTCATCTTTAGCTAAAGTTACCTGCTAAAATGGAGGAATCTGGTTACAGGGATATATCTACACATAGATAAGGTGACAACTTATTATTCAAATAAGGGCCCTTAGAAAATGAAAGGAAAATTATTAATTATTACACCTAGAGAACGGTATAAGCTGGTATTTGCCTGAGGTAAATCAGAACCTTTTGTTACCATACTTACATCTTCAGACATCACCAGAATTTAGGGACTCCATTAGGAGATCTCTGATATGCTCATGAATAATTTATTTATTATTTTTAGAAATCAAATATATTCTTATAATAGCATTCATAAAATTTTTGTAAACAAAATCTGTATTCACATCAAGTAGGTTAAATATTAAGGGTAAGGGTATGGAACTGCTTCTATCGAACTATTTCTAACCTATAAAACACAACAAATTTTGTATTACAATATAAATAGCCTCATGTCATATCACGTTTTGTTCCAAAAGAGTATAATATCAAATTCTATCTAAGTTCTCTCTTGGCGTGCACGTGTTTACACACACACACACCCTTTTGGCTTTTAGGTACTTGGACTTTCAAATAGCAGGTAAGGCAATATATATGTATATGCAAAGTGCACTGAATAGTTGGCAATAGTGAAGATACAAAAATGTAAAGAACACAGTACTTAAGAAATGTAATCTGGTAATATCACCAAACCAAAAGGTAAAGGGATTATAATAACAGCATAAAATAGCAAAATCAGTACTATAAAGCTATAAAAACAGAAAGGAATGCTATGAAGTAAGAAAATAATACCATTAAGAAACAATAAGAGGGCCTCCCTGATGGCCTAGGGGTTAGCACTATCACCACTATGACCTGAGTTCAACCCCTGGCCAGGTTGCTGATCCACATATGATGCAGCACACTTCTCCTGTCTCGCCTGCTGCTCCCCTTAGCAGAGTATTTCATCATTCAGTAAATCTGCCTGTTCTGCTCCCCATACTGTCTCTGGTGAATCCTCTCAGCCCCTGCACTTGTGGCCTACACGTCAGTGCTTGTACACAAAAAATAAAAACCAAAAGCAGTAAGAAATTGAGACTAGGGTAGCATGTAGAATGGCATTAAGAAATGGTGAATTTTTGATACATAAAAAAGTATGGAGGATAGGAATAAGGAACACACGAGAAGGGAATAGGAAAATAAGGGCACTTTAAAGGTAAATGACTACAGTGACAAAGGAAAAGCGTCATGAAAGATTCCTCATTCTAGATGAGAGAACTCTGGGGCAACTGACAAAAGGTGTGAAACACACACACGCAAAAAGACCTTCTGTGGCTGTAAAATTTTTGAACTTTTTTTATCTGATGAAAGGACTCAATGTGACAGTGCAGAATGCTGCCTATTCAGATGAACAAAATCTCCTGGTCATTGGACTTCACAGCAAATTTCCAGTTATAAAATAAATATAGTTAAGATTATAACTCTTCGTGGTTAAGGATACCAACTAGACTTATTGTGGTGATTATTTCACAATATATACAAATGCTTAATCATCATCTTAAACACCTGAAACTATGAACATTATAATGTCCTATGTCAACTATATCTCAATAAAAATCAAATGAAAAAGTGTTTTCATCCGTTTTGAAATGTATGGTTAGAATTTTTTCACTTCTTATACACTAAGGAAATGGTAGCCTTAAACATCTATATATATATACACACACACACACGCATAGACATTACCTTTGAAATTAATCACATTTGTGGGAAAAAAACAAATTTTTCAATTAAATTTTAAAGAAAAATGTCTAACTCACTTTTTGAAATGTTAATTGAATCTCAATATAGATGAAACTATGCCTACAACATATATTGTATTCTGTATTATAAAATATTTGGCTAGATTCAGCACAGTTTTTAACAGGTTTTAAATAAACTAAAGGGAAAAGAGGCCATGTAATAGGCCTAGTTACACAACAACCCCTATGCTAATGAAGGAAGAATGAGGTGTCATATATGAAATCTTAAAAATTTGCAATTGTCACTTGGCTAATAAATGAAATACATAGTTTCTAAAACTCATAAACTAGTATTAGACTATCTGAACACACTGAGATCAACATTTGGTAACAAATCATTTGTAAAAACCAAAAATTTCCAACAAGCAGTCTGGGAAATTGCCAAAAAATCTAAACAAAGGTTAGAAATGTTACAACTCATTTCTTCAGTTAACTTCAGTTATCAGGATTAAGTTGGTTTGTAAATTATCCTAGGTTCAGTGATAAAGACATAAAGGAATTTTACGTAGAATATAGTTAAGTAGCTGTAGGGACAAGGTGATTATACAGAAAGAGGAAAGAAAAGAAGCAGGCAGAAATGAGAATACTCTGAGAACACAGTATTTTTGTAAGGTCAAAAGTTTGATATCCAGCAAACTCTTTTAAGGCTAAAATGAGATCGAACTAAAATGATTAAAAGGGATTTAATAGATCATGTAATTCTATTTAATAAGCAAGCACAAAGTGACAAAATTTTATATCATTATGTGCAAAGCCAAAATGAAATTCATGTAAAATCAACTTATAATTACTTAGGTGGGGTGGAAGGGAGGAGGAAAGAGGAGAACACAATTATTTTTTTTTTAAGTAATTTATATTTGAAACAATAAAGAATTGTATTTTTGACATAAGATCTATTTTTCGAACTATATTTTATTTAGAATATTATTTAAACTCATACTGGAGTCATTAAATATCCATTATAACAGAGAGTAGGGAAGGAGTTAACAAAATTCATATAAAAAAATAACTGATGGGCAACTTATGGATAACATAAGATGGATATTTCATGTTAGGTGAAATACAAGGTAACAATTAAAAAGCTAACTATTACGTTCTTGTAAAAAGTAAAGGGTTTTGAAAATTAATAAGCCAATACCTACCACTCCATCAGCAATTTTCTGGACTCCATGAATTTCATATAGTTGTAGTTGTTTTTCAAACAGTTGAGCGATAGCTCTATGAACAAGCTCATATTGCTCCTATTAGGAAGATGAATCGATAAACAAGGGGGGGGGGAAGAACATTAAAAAAACAAGAAGCCATTATTAAAATATAGTTCATAAAATAAAACAAGAAACCTTACCTTAGTTTGTACTGCAGAATGCCTTTGTGTCCTCATCTCTTGTATTAAATTAAATACATTAAATTCCTCCGGTATTTTCTAAAACAGAGAATTTACTATGTGAACTCTGATCAATTGCTTAAAAAAATGTTGAAATAGTCTTCAACTTTTCATATAGACTTTATACACATGCTGGATAACTGAAAACATTCATTGAGCACTTCCTACCACATATCAGCACTGTCTTGGCATTACGGATACAAACCATATCCTGACATTTAGTAGTCAAGCTGGTGAGCCAAATAAATAAATATCCAATCACGACATGACAGCCGTATGGGGGAATAAAGATGCTGTGACAACTCTGATGGATTTGTGGAGTGAAATATGAAGGAAATATACACAGGTATGGAAAATTGATGTGTAAATTATTTGGGGAATTGAGAAGTTTGATGTGGATAAACTCTAAGACTGACAGAAGAGGTATTCAAGGGAGAAGAGAAGATAAGGTTTCTTGGGATCAGACATAAACATAATAGTGTGAACTCACTCTATAGGCTTGTGTTCCCTAGGTTGGCTACATAAGGACTAGATGAAGAGTTAGGTAAAAACACAGATCCCTCAGTTACATCTCTGGAGATGGATTGTGAATCATCCTAGACAACTCTTTTGTACATCTGGCATTAGAACTACCCGACAGGCAACACTAACATGAGCAGATTTGACATGCAGGCAACTTTTGTAGGAGGGAACATGAAGTGTCAAGGGAGGGAAGATGGTGGAGGTATGCTGAAGCAATCTAAAAAAATATAGAAAGGCAGACAGATTTGAGAAACATTTCTGTGGCAGAAATATTAAAACTTGAGAATCAACAAGAATATTTTGTAGCAATAAAGAAAATAGAAGGTTTATGATTCCCAGGTTTACTACTTGGGAGTCTTTTATAACATTCAAAAGGTTTCTACATCAAGTACAACCTAGGGTTTGAGATTATGTTAAACCAAACCCAATCAAATGGAGACATCTGTAAAAATACACAACTTCTGAAATGACTACGTATTTATTTTGGTTTGCCGGCATTCATTTAAATGTCTCTTTTCATCCCAATTTTAATTTTTGACTTTCTGTTAAAATGTGACAGAACTGTAGTTAAATTTTGTCCACTTACAAATTTTCACTTGAGTATTAGGAGATGATTATAGTTTTTGAGGAATATAAAAATAAAATTTATCTCCAGAGAGTTTTTTGAGAAACTTTAAAATTTAAATATTCCCTAGCAAAAGTGACAAACATAAAGACAAGAGAAAAAAGGATAAAAAACAGAATGAGAAAAGAAGAAAAAAGGGGAAACAGTTTATTAATCCTACTTTATGTATGACAAAGATTGACATATTCATAGGAATCATAAAGTTATGCAGAATTATATTTATCCCTAACACATAGAAAATGAACATTTTACAATCCAGCAACTGAACCAAACTAAATACAGTGAGGAAGGAACTTAAGTTTTTCCAATCTGTAAGGAAGTCTATTTTATTTATCTCTATGTCCTGCATAGCACCAACTCTTCTTTGTTAATAGCAGTGGTAGCAACAACAGTAACATCAGTAGTAGTAAAACTGAGCATTTGTTACATGCCACACATAGTACTCCAAGAACTTCACAAATGTTAACTAGTTTAATTTTTAAGAATCATTGATGTTATGATCTTCATTTTCAGATGAAGAAAGGGAGGTATAATGAGGTTAAGTAATTCAACCACTGCACAATTAGTAAATGACAGAGCCATAATTTTATTCTGGACAGTTTGGCTCTATTCTCATCTACTGTATATATTGATACTTCCAAGCATATTTACTGAATTGACAATATTTATACTTAAAATAGATACAAAAAGAAGTGAAGATTCTGTATTTGGAAAAGCCAGTGCAGAGTTTACACTCTTAATACAGGCATTCTCATAGAACAAACGGGTGCAACATGCTTATTTTATCAGTGCTGAACAGTGCATTCATCTAGATATTATGCCCTAGTACATATTTTCACTACCTTTATTTCTTACATAGCAAAGTTACTTCTAAAAAAATAACACATATAACAAAACATATGCTTCAATTTATTGCAATTAATTATTAAGTTTGAAAACCTTAACAGATCAATTGGATATAATGGCACATAAAAATTATTCTTACCCCAGCTTTTAGTAAATTCCATGTATAATCTATGGCACAAATGGCACCCGTTCTTCCACAGCCTGCACTATGGATACAAAGTTTGAAAAACAATTTGATTTTGATGACAAAAGTAACTATAAAATAAATGTGAATCGACACATTAATATTCAGAAACAAAACAACCATTTCAGAAATATGTCAAAATTCTACTATAAATGAAACCAACTTGAAGTGTATGCATGGCAAACATTCTTAACATTAGTAATTAATATCTTGTTTTTATTAAATTTAAGGAACTTTCAAGAGTAAGTAACTCATTGAATACCTAGGACTCCTTACTTTCGAAGTATAATTCTACCTCAGAAAACCTTGTCTAGATGCCAAAATATCTTGCAGAAATACAATTTTTTTCTATCTCAAGATGGCTCTGGTCCTTCAGAGTAGAGAAGGAAACAATACATCACTTAATCTGCAAACGGCATAGGAAAGATGAGAAATGCTATAAGTTCTAGAAACTAGTGTGAACACGCAATGATTTCACCAAAATACCAAAGACCACTGATTTCCTCTCATTAGGAACTAATAAAGAAACTAATAAAATGAAACACAACAGAAAATTCAGAAACAGCTCTATGCATTTATTAGGCAATATGTGATATATATTTATTATAGATACATTATATAATGGTAGATTCTTCAATCAAAGGAGAAAGAATAAGCCATTCAATAAACTGTACCAGAGGGGTTAGCTAGTAATGAGAGCAAAAATTGGATTCTTTCCTCATACCTTAAACGTAAAAAAATTCCAGAAGCATTACAGGTATGATGTTAAAAAGAAAACCTATAAAAATGCTGAAAAGTACAGGCTGAAAAGTACTATGCACTACTGTGTTAAGGAAGGACTTTCTAAAGCATATCTAAGTGGACAGAAGTCATGAATAAAAAGATTCACAACTCTGACTACCTAACAATTTACAACTTATGTAGGGCAAAACATAGGCAGAATAAAAACAATGAAAAACCATGGTATCACAACATGACTAAAAGCTAACATCCTTAATATAAAGAGGAAGAACCTGTAACATATAATTATTAAGAGATGAATGCCTGCTATAAAATAATTAGCAAGGTACACAAACAAGCAATTCATAAAAAATATAAATGACCACGAGGGATAAAAGTTTGTCTATTATGCAGGCATTAAAACAAAGAAAGAAAACAGTATAGGAAAAGAGTATGGGGAAATGGGAACTCCCACAAACTACCAGTAGTAGGATTAATTAGCATCAATTTAATAGATAACAAATTTAAAAATATTTGTTAAATTTAGCATGAGAAGGCCCTCCCTGGTGGCAGAAGCGGTTAAGTCACAGCACTATGAAGCTATCCAGAGCCACTGCAGCACGAGTCCGATCCCCAGACAGGGAGCTTCCCACATGCGAAGCAGACTACTCCTGTCTTGCCTGCTGCTCCCCTCAGCAGTGTATTCCAGTCAATCTGCCATTTCTGCTCCCCACTCTGTCTCTAGTGAATCCTTTCACCAGCCCCCTCCCATACCTCTGGCCAACAGCTCAGCTTGAATGCATAAATAAATCTTTAAAAAGAATTTAGCATGAGTAAATTCATGTCTTTTGACTTAGAAATTCCACTTTAGATGTCTATCATCATGAAATAATTACAGATGTGCTCAATGACTTAAGACTGCCTACAGGACATATAAATGGTTATTTATAAAAGCTGAAAAAGGATGAGGGTGGGGTAATAAATTAAACACCGAGAAAAGACGCAAATATATAGTACAATGCAATCACAATATATTACAGAAGAATATTTAAATGATTTATAAAGATGCATATGATATATTAAACAGAAAACATTCTTTAAAAAATACTATACAAACACTGAAAAGACATATACTAAATTTTTAACAATGGTCATCTCTAGTGGAATTGTAATATTTTTTAATCAACCAAGTTGTTAACTGATTCCCATATCTCAACTAGCAAGTTACTTTTCGCGCCCATAAATAAAGAGCAGTCCTTTGTGTCACTAACATGGGCATTACAATCAGACTAGTTGGATAAGAAAACTACGGGACTCCATTTCCATTAAAGTCTTCAATATAGATAACCAATAAATCTCTAAGTCTGAGAAAGTCCATTTACTTTTTATAACAAATATCAATGCAAATAACAAGTCACTTATGAAACATACACTACAAGTCTTTTAGAAAAATCTAGTGTAAAATAAAGAGTATAGAGATTGCCTCAGGATTCAGACAGCTTTTACTATTTGGAAATCCATACAGTGAACTATCTAGTGAAATTCCAATAATAAGTTTCAAAATACCAATCATCATCCATAGTATAATGTCACTTATGTCCCAAAGTACTTAAATATCTGAAAAATTCTTTTGTACCTGCAGTGAATACAAATAGGCACATCTTCATGTTCTTGATATTTTCTCATTAAGCTTATCATGTCCAAAATAGAATCAAATGATGAAGGAACATCATGGTCTGGCCAGTTCACATAATGAAACTGATATAGCCGACGAGATTCCTTCAAAATAACAGAAATTCAGCAATTATTAAAATACATTTGCAAACTTTTTACAGAGATGCTGTACCTCTCACTTTACTGCCATTTCTAACACATCTGTGTGGTACTTAGCATTCTCTTAAAAAAATCCAATTAATTAATAACTTATATTTACTATCACATGGCAAGTATTAATCTAGAGTTCACATGTAAAATTTACTTGAAGCCATCGTTGACACTATCCTCATTTTGTAGGTAAGAACACTGAGAAAGTTTAACTTACCTAACATTTTACAGCAAATGAGAGTAAGTGTGGGATCTGAACCTAGCTAGGTTTATCTTACTTCTAAGGTGTGCACTTTAACCCTATACTACAGATACTGTCTAATCTATACTACAAATGGAAGAGCAACATATCACAAAGCATTGTGTTAACATGTATTGAAATTAGAAGATAAAAAGATAATTAAACTGAAAAGGAAAATTAGAAACAAACCTGTCTAATGTCAAATTCACTTGCTGATCAGCTGTTCTTATAGGTATGTGTAGGCCCCTCACCCCCATGGCCTTCCAATCTCCTGTTTTGTCTGGGAATTTTAAACTATTTTCATAATAATACGAAGATGCCATTTGCCCTTTTCATTCTCATTCTCTCATGAATGTACAGAAGAGTCTTTCAAAGGCTGCAAGACTTTTGATGTCATCATTTTGACAGCTAATTGAATGTATGCTTACCACTCTGTTTGAAAATAATTTTCTCAGTTTGAATTTAAAATGTATTAAATACTGAAAGATAGTCCCCATAAAGAAAAGTTCTTTAGCATCTTCAATAATTTTCAAGAATGTAAAGAGTCCTGATTCGACATGTTTTGAGAATGACTATAGGTGTTTACAGAAAGATCACTTCTACTTCAAGTTCTAGTTTTGCCATTTACTAATTTTAGGTAAGTTAATGTACCTCTCAAAGATTCTACATTGTCCTCTATATACACTGGATATAACAGTGTCTACCATTATGAAATTAGGAGGACTGAGCTGCATGAAACACAACTGAAATTCAAAAGAGTACTTGTCATTACTACTGTACATTAAAACTATAACAAACTTAGTACAATAAATGACTCATCAAAGCGATACCATGTCTAATTGTAAACAGAAACGTAGGTGGTTGCTTACAAATGCACTAGTTAGTTGGAGAGAACAGTGTACTTCCAGTCAACCTGAATTTTTACCATAGTTTAAAAATTAAGATAATAAAAATAGAACAATGAGGAGGAAGTTGACAGGTATTTCTAATGGCAGTAAGATTTTTCTTTGATTCCTTGCCAGAGAAATTATCACTTTATATATAGCTCTGAAATAAGTCAAAGGTCTCAAAACCACTAAATATCTAAACAAAGATTTGTCCTTGATGGTAATTTGTCTCTAAAAATTTTCAAATAGTAAAGTGGGTGATAATTATGTAAGGAATGCCATGATTCCTGCAATTGAGGAAAAATAATAGCAGCAAGTAACTACTCCAAATATAGTAAATTTAGGGAAATTTGTTTTATGGAAGAAAATTGATATTACTTTATTACTTAATTTGATAATCATAAGGCTCGAGACCAAATAAAACACTGCCCTCTGCTTTTCTTGCTCATTATTTTATATAACCAAAACAAATTAACAAATGTCTTTAACTATGTAAAATATTATGTTATTTCTACAGCTCTTTAAAAATTATTCTTGGTAATTGTCTCTAAAAGGAAAATACTTACATTCTGAAATTCAAGTAACAGTGTCCTAATAAAGTAATCTGTTCTTGCTTGTTCAGCTTCCTAAATAAAGGGGAACACTTGTCATAAATAAAGAGAACTATAACAAAAACATATAATGCCATAAAAAACACAATATAAAGTCCACAACATAAAATTAACCTTTAAAATTCTAGATATACCCAGTGATAGAAAAACAATCACCCTAAAAGTTCTCAATATATCTAAGTTTAATACTTTAGTTTTTTTAAAACTGAAATGCCTCTTAACCAAATTACTCAGCTAAGAAGTCTATCATCCAATAAAATATGGGCAAAATAGCCACCACCCTCAGAATCACATAAAAAATAATTCAAACAAAATGTTATTCCTCTGTATCTAACACCATGTTCATCCTTTCCATCTTTCTGTAAAGCTTGATTTTTCCCTACCTAACACTAAACTTTCAAGTAACTGGATGTCAATCTGGGAAGGAAGTAATCACACGCAATCAGAAAGTATCAAATCATTTCTTCGGTTGATAACAACAAAGCCATCTTAAAAATCTCTTACTGTCATTTAATCAAAGTATTATGAATCCTCTGTATCCATTTTTCATTAAACAAACTATTCTTGTCCTTTTAGTTAAAACCACAAATAGTCTAGGACAGTGATTGTCATGAGCAATCTGTGACAATGTTGGTCCAAGATTTAACTTTTTCTCTCCGAAATGGGCAATATAATGAACACTTTGGGCTTTGCAGGCTTTGTGTAATCAACTATGCTGCTGTGATAGGCAAATACGTAAATTAATTACTGTGGCTGTGTTTCAGTAAAACCTTGCTTACAAAATAGGCAGTGGACTAGGTTGAATAAATATATTTCATTCAGGTAATTAAGAAAGAAGCCATCATGTGTCACCCATAGCAAGCTGTTGGTTCTATTTTAATGTTTAATGCTAAATGTTCAATGTTTAGTTTTTGTTTGTTTTTTCCCTTCCCTGTTTTTTTTTAAATTTTCTTAGATTTGTGCTGTGTTAGTTTTAGAACATGAATTTATTTCCAGAGCACATTAAATAAATACATTGTTTTATATCAATTATCTGCCATAGAGAATCAGGAAGAGAGTTCTATAACCTACCTTTGTATATAATTATAAGAAATCTGAGAATATTCATTATATGAATATTAAAATAAAATATTAATAAATTTTAATATTAAATTAAAATATTAAAATATTCATTATATGAATATTAAAAATGAACACAATTAACTATACTTTAGACATCAATGGTCCTACCCATTTACATAATGTGAAATGAATACTTTGCATAAATTATCAAATAGATCAAAGCATGGTTACTTCATTTATTCACATACAGAAACATTTATCAACTGATACACAAAGACTAACAGATTAACATAAAGTACAAGGAATTTATACATTCTCAAAGCTTCTGAATTTAAAGGCAGTATAAAAAGCAAACATTATTATTAACATTTATTATAACTCAGTGTAGATTTATATACAAGCACTGAGTGTTGGTTTTTATAAAACTGGGTTCACAGTATATTATAATTTAATCATATCAGTCTAGTACACCAATTTTCTAATTAAGCACTCTCTATAAACTAGTACTTACACAAGAAATTTTGAATGGTGCAAATGTTATAGGGTCTTCTCCATACAAAGGCCAGTAGCGCTCACATTTTTTCTGTTGTCAAAAAAAAAAAAATAGTAAGTAATCCATGTGATGGTTTCTTTTTAAAACTTTTTTGTTTTAAGATTTATTTATTTATCCATACAAGAGCTGGGATGTAGGCCACAGGTGTGTGGGGAGGGAGGTGAGAGGATTCACCAGAGACAGAGTGGGGAGCAGACCAGGTGGCTGACTGAAATACACTGCTGAAGGGAGAAGGGGGCGAGACAGGAGAGGTCTCCTGTGCGCTGCAGTGGCTGCTGATAGCTTCACAGTGCCGAGACTTAACCTCTTGTTGCCACCAGGGAGGCCTTTTTTTTTTTTTTAAACTTTTGTAGATATTTTGTGTACTGGTGTCCAGTTTGTTATTCTTTTCCAGAAAACAAAAAAAACTAGCATTAACAGGCAAGAAGCTGGGAGAGTTTATATTTATCCAACTGGTCTTTAAAGGTGGGTCCCTACACAGTCTCTACAAGACCAGTCATAAGAGCATTACTAACAGTAATATATAAACTGTTTATTGTCATCTGCCTGATCTACAGACCAGAGAGCCTTCTCTAGAAAAGAAAAAACTGCATAAAAAAAAAATTGCCTGACACAAGGAGGTACATTTAGTATAAAAGGGCTGCCAGGCACCAAGTTTTAACCCTTTGCACTCGAGGCTTTTTTCACGTGGGCGAACCAGCCACTCAAGACAATTTCAGCTATCTTAGGAAAGCGTTTTACAGGTACTTTGAAATCATGTTATACTCAAACAAACGTATACAAATAATAAAATTTCACCAATTTATTTTTACATTGAATACAACAAAATCTGTTAAATATTACACCCTATAATTAGTTTTTGTGTGATATTTAGTCAAACAATCCAAGATGCAGCCTCGGTTTGCCAGGACACATATCACAATGCTAAACTGAGATTAACTAATCTAAGCTAAGAATTGGCTAAGGATGCAGGCCGAGCTTGCTCCATGAAAGTTAATTGTGATAAGAATATCTTATCACACATTGGAAATAAACATATTGACTTCCAAACCGCTCGGGCACCCTAGCTGCGCCACTTGAGTGGACACATTAAAGCGCCGGGGGCCATAGCAGCGCTGCGCTAGTGGACGCATTACACCGGTGGGTGCTGCAGTGGCGCCGCTCGAGTGCAAAGGGTTGATATTTATAAAATTACCACTTCTACTAGTATCTGGCTGAATTTTTGTTAAGAGTAAAATCTGTGGCATAGTGGGAAGAGCATCTTATTTAGTATCAAGAGAATTTTTTAAATATTAATTTTAAAAATGGTTAATAATAAACCTTATCTTACATGATTATTGTAAGTACTATTAAGAATATATAGCAAATGTTTTATTTGATGGTAAAAACCAGGCATACATAAATTATCCACTTTAATCGGAGATTATAGAAAGTATAACCAAATTTCCCATTCTTACCCTCCCACTTTAAATAGGAACAGAAATGAAACATTAAATTTTCATTGTCTTATAATTTTAAACTGCATCATTTTAGAAAATTAAGTGAATTAAAGCCTAACTTTATATAGATGATACAACTTTATCAAGACTCAATAGAATAAAAGTCTTTAAGTGACAATCTAGCTTAAAATAGGCTTAAAATAAACCTTTCTGCAATAGGAAATACAGCATAGTTCATTTCTTACTAAATCTTTACAGCTTCAAATACAAGTGGAATTAACAATACACAGGAATTAACTCTAAATCGCCAATACTGTTTACAAGGTAACAAATTAAACTGTCTAGCACGTCAGTTTAACTTAGAATAAACGCTATTTTAAGAGACTTAAAAATATAAAGCTTATTTCATAATTTATGGGAAATTATAAAATTAATTATTATTATTATTTTTTAAAGACTTCATTTTATTTATACATACAAGCTGGGGCACAGGCCAGAGGCGTGGGGCGGTGAGAGGGCCCACCAGAGACAGACTGGGGAGCAGAACAGGCAGACCAGAAGTACACTGCTGAGGGGAGCAGCAGGCGAAGCAGGAGAGGTCTGCCACACCATGTGGGATTCTCCCCGGCTGGGCGTCGAACTCTCGTCGCCGCTGCCGACAGCTCCACAGCGCAGCGCTCAACCGCTGCGCCACCGGGGAGGCCCAAAATTAATTATTTTTAAGGGTGTTTTGGGTCTTCCAACAGCTGAAGTTTTAACAACTTGAAACATACAGGTAAAAGTTATAGGAGATTGGGCCTCCCTGGTGGCGCAGCGGTTGGGCGCTGTGCTGTGGAGCTGCCGACAGCGCATGATGAGAGTTCGAGGCCCAGCCCAGGAGAATCCGAATCCCACATGGTGCGGCAGACCTCTCCTGCCTCGCCCGCTGCTCCCCTCAGCAGTGTATTTCTGATCTGCCTGTTCTGCTCCCTGCTCTGTCTCTGGTGAGCCTTCTCGCCACCCCATGCCTCTGGTCTGTACCCTAGCTTCTATGTATAAATAAATAAATCTTCAGAAAAAAAAGTTATAGGAGATTAATTTATAATAGAAAAGACTGAAAGCTCTATGACTTGACATGCCTCTCATTTAAATGAGTAGCAACTGAGAAAGGGTCATATTGGTATTTATTTATAGTCTAGGTTCGAATTATTACAAATTTTACACCAAAATCGATGTGCTGAAAATCACATATGTATAATCTAGAATCATATATCATTTATTTCTGAGATAAGGAATCTGAAATTCAGGTGGGACAGGTCACTGTACCACGATCAAAATGCCAGTAAAGTGTGGGTTTGTAGTATTTCATTATCTATGTTCTTTCCACCAGGTCACCATTTCTCAAATAAACCCACAGCCCCTAACTTATTAATAAATTGCCATTAACAAAACACTAAAACTCACAATACCCACTAAAAATGTTTATACTGAATACAATTTCATTTTTCATCAAGTACTATTACTGATCTACAATCTGAACTGATTAATAGAATGAAAAGAGACATTAACTCACAAACCTTAATACTTAAGAAAAGATTACAAGACTGAAATTTAAATTTCCTAACACAATCAATTAATAATAATGGTATTGTAGTTACATGCTGATAACACTCAGATATTTAATGATTACTCAGTTTGTATATTCTCTAATCTTAGACTGTTCATTTTCTGTCCAGTACTACTTAATTCTTCTACTACAGGTAAAGCATATATCTTAGAAGAATGACAAAAACTGTTAGTTAAAATAAGGTTTTCCAAGGATTTATACAACATTTTATGTAACTGAAAGATTATCCTGCTTTATGCAATATATTCTTTATTGAAAAATATTTGAATTTTTATGGAATTTTAAATAATTTTAACAATTCTTATAAAAGTAATTTTTACTTGAATAATTGATATTACTATAAGCAAACTTCAAATCACCACATAATTTGTTTTGTGAGGTTGAGTATGACATTTATTGAAAGTGACACTGAAGTTTTATGTAACACCCATTCTCTATAAAAATATCATCACCTCCAATAAGGATTTAAGAATTGATGCTACAAGATATCACAATGGTTTTGAAACTAATTTCACTTTATAGAGTATAAAACTACCAATGATAGTATTTCAAATAAAGGAATTCTCTTTGCTTTGAAGATAATATAAGCAAACAAAATGTAGTGTTATTCAGAGGAATCAGAATATTTAATTTATAAATTGATTATATTTATGAGAATTATTTTATCTAATTCCTCTTCATATGCTCAACTTTATTCCTATTTTAAAAATACCTTTACTTTAGCCCATAAAATGTTCTACTTGTAAAACCATTAAAAATTTGAAAACTAACAATACAAAATCTATTATTTAAATACTATTCAGCAATCAAAAAAGATAAACTCATGCCACTCGGAGTAACATGGGCAGATCTTTAAGGGATTATGCTCAGTGAAATAAGAAGTAAAGAGAAAACTATAGGATGGTTTCAGTTATGGTAGGAACACAGGGAAACCATACAAGGGATCAGGAAAAAGAAGACAAAACTAGCAGACAAACTATAAATCAGAGACATTCAGGAGGGGAGGGAGAGGGAGAAGGATCAAAATGGGAGAAGGAAGAGTGTAAGAGACTATGGGTGTGTTAGTGCTGGTAATTTCATGGGGATTACATCTGATGGAGAATGAATAACGATGTAAAATACATAAAAAAAGTAAAGAATAACAAACTGATTTTAAGTAAATCATATAATGTAGTTATAAAAAATAGTAGGAGATTTTATTCCTTTTCAAAGTAAAAGAAATAGCAAAACACAAGCACAAAAAAAACTATTCAGGCTCAAAATATATTAAAAGATCAGGAATATATAGCCCTTTAAATTAAGGACAATCCAAATAATTTAAGTGTTAATAGTTATACATACCCTCCCCATCTCAAATTCTCGACAGGCCATTACAATGATCTAAAGGGAAGGGTGGTGGTGGGAGGGTGATGGAAAGAAATGAAAAATACGTCAGTTAAACACAATTTTACTTCTTACATAAAATGTAAATTTCAAATATTACTTTTTACAGTGAGCAAAAGAATACCTAGCTTCTCAAAGTGGCTTTAATATTAAAAGTAAGAGCTAAAGAAATCCCCAAAACCACATTTCCAAAAAAGGACTAATGATATAGGAACAAATTATAAATTGGCTTCAATTTACATGTTGCATTTTATTAGAATTAAATTTTATTAAGGATTTACTTTTGACTTTTGAAAGTATATTAAAATATCACTTTTAGCATGATTACCGAAACAGCATCACTGAATATTTTAAATACATTTAATAAAATTATCTAAACTTAAATGTATTTAAAACTTTACACTGTCTCTAAACATCAAGATTATTACATTTACCTCCCCACCCCAACATGTTATAAATTTATAAGCAAACTTGCTAAATGTTTGAAAGAATTTTTAACACCGTATAGCCACAATCTATTTACTCCACCATTAACATTTCACTACTTGTTTTATAGGTATCTCTCTAGCCAACACTCTATCTTATTTGGTAGTTTTCTTACTAACTACTGATTTAGGAAAATATAGTGTCATCACAACCTCTATTTCTTTACTTTTACTGAGAAAACACTGGTTTACAACATTGTATATAATCAAGGATCACACCCTGCATCTAACTTCTTAAAATAGTTATGAGAATTTAATGAGACATACTAATCATTTTTTGCCTTTTTAGTAAACATTAGTTACAAGTAATAAATCATTATAACTAAAAATTCTTCTCATTCCTTATTCAGTAAAACATCTTTATCATCATATATAATACTTAAGAAAATATATTATGGAAAATAATTACTTACGACAACATTGTACTCCCATATCATCCTCCAAAAATCTATTACTGTATTTGCTAAAGGTCCTTGTGTTGCCACATATGCTTTTGGCCCATAAACACCCTGAAATGGTTAAAAGCAATTTTATATTTATTATAATTGCCAAATAATATTTCTCTACCTAAATTTAGTTTCAAATTTTATTAGTAATATTTTCACCTAAAGCATTACTAAAATTTTCTTTCATATTACATAAATTCATGACTTTTAGTGAAATTCACTTCAGCTTTTAGTGAATGTTACTTTTTCTATAAATTTATTAGACATAGTGCATAGATTTGGTGACTAACCTGTGCTATACAAATTTAAAAATTATTTATCCAAGAATTATAAAACAAAGTCCTGATACCTAGTCAACAAAGTTAATTATAGCAGAAACATAAAAAGCATATTTTGATTCTAAAGACAATACTAAAACTGGTTTTCTTGGTTCTTATTTAGCTAGATTCCTCCAAAGCTACTTTCAATTACCTATTCATATTAAAGATTGAGTGGCTACTATGTATTTCCAATAATAAACCCAAGAAGGTACCAAACAAGATTGCTAACTAAAATACTAAATGAGCACATAATTCAAAATTCAATCATATAATGAATTATTGTTATAAGTGCAAATAAAAAGTAGAACTTCTAACAAATGTCCTTATAAAAGAAAATAAACATCAGTATCACCTAAAACAGCAGGCCACCTATGTATTAGCTTTTAGTAAATTTATTATTTGGGGGGTTTGTCCGGGATATAATAAAATTTTCTTCGCTGAAAATGGTTTCTGAAACCATTACTCTTTAATGTAATATTGAATGTAATTATTAATCTTACCACATAACTCTTCAACACTTTATTATTTTGCCAATATTGTATTAAAATATATGTAAATATATCGAAAAATAACTGAAATTATACTGCTATATGACTAAGAAGATTAAAAACTAACTAATGGATAAAAGTAATCTTTTATTTAATCAAGTAGCAGTGTGCCTCTGTCCCTCCATAGAGAGGTATCTCTCTAGGTATCTCTCTAGCCAACTGTATCAGAACTTGACTGCTTTTGATCAGAGTATTCAAACATAGTTCATCTGTATTAAGACTTATCTAATATTGCATTTGGGTTGCTACTTTAAAAAGTGGTTAATGGCAAAAATTCTTAATCTAAATTTATAGTCTATAACTTTAAATCAGTATTACCTAGTAATTACATCCTTAGTAAGTTATCTTAAAAAAATTATTCAAATGAATAAAAATGTTCATTGCAATATCAACACCAAGAAAAACTGGGGCCTCTCTGATGGCACAATGGCTTTAAGCGCAGCACTATGAAGCTATCCAGAGCCATTGCAGTTCGATACCCAGCCAGGGAGATTCCCACATGGCACAGCAGGAGCCATGCTCCTGTCTCACCTGCTGCTCCCCTCAGCAGTGTGCTTCGGTCGATCTGCCTGTTCTGCTCCCTACTCTGTCTCTGGTGAATCTTTTCACCACCCAAACCTCTGTCTGGCTAATACCCCAGCTTGTATGCATAAATAAATCTTTAAAAAAAAAAAATTGGAAACAACCTATATGGTTCAACAACAGGGAATGACCATGCACATTTGTATAAACAAAGGGCAACAGAGAAGACGATTTAGCAATAAGTAGTATAGACAAGCTTTCCATGCAAAAGAACAGAATAGAAAACTTTACTCTCATAAAATTTAAGCAAAACTCTTTTCATAAAAATAAGGAGACTTAGAAGGAAAGCACATAAAAATGTACAATATCAGGGCTATGATTCTAATTTTATTTTTGATGTTGGTATGTTTAGGCAATTTAAAACTTTTAATAAAACTAGTATGGAGGAAGACATTTAAGCATGGCAGCTAAACACACTTGAAGTTAATACATACCTTAATAAAATTTGCATTGATATAGTCTGAATCTTGAGAAGGAGTCTTTAAAGTCAACTTAACTCGGCTATGATCAACTACAAGGGAAAAAAAAAGGATTTCGTAAATTAACATCTCTTAGTAAACAGGTTTTTTTTGATGAACCATATGAAGAAATAGTTAAAAATATTTACTTTAAAAAACAATTAATGAAAATGACTATAATGGTAATTTCTAACCTCATATGGACAGAAAATAAAAAAGCCTTTAAAAACAAACGGATGATGTAAAGCTGGGTTTTAAAGTAGCAATCGGAATAATCTCAGGAGTGCTTTTAAAAATACAAATTCCTGGCTATTGCCCTAGATTTAACCTTAGGAGTTTTTAACAAGCATACCAGGTAGTGAACACTAATCACTGACCCACAAGTTTACTTGCTAAAATTTTTATTAGGAAATTTAATTTTCACATTTCACAAGAAATTACAAAATAAGATGATGCATAAAAGTTTAAAACTTAGCCAATAATATTTTTTGATTGTTAATTTTTTTTTAAGATTTATTTAATTATGCATACAAGCTAGGACACAGACCAGAGGTGTGGGGCAGTGAGAGGGTTCACCAGAGACAGAGTGGGGAGCAGAACAGGCAGATCAGAAATACACTGCTGAGGGGAGCAGCGGGCGAGGCAGGAGAGGTCTGCTGCGCCATGTGGGAATCTCTCTGGCCGGGTGTCGAACTCACGTCGCCACTGCCGACAGCTCCACAGCGCAGAGCCTAACTGCTGCGCCACCAGGGAGGCCCTGATTGTTAAATTTTTTAAAAGATTTATTTTTATTTATTTATTACATAGAACTGGAGTGTAGACCAGAGGTTTGAGGTGGGAAGGTGAGAGGATTCAACAGAGACAGAACAGGTGGATTTACTTTAATACACTACTAAGGGAAGCAGCGGGCAAGACAGGAGAAGTCTGCTGTGCCATACGTGGGTTAGATCCCTGGCCAGGGATTGAACTCAGGCCATGGGGGAGACTTAACCCCTAGGTGACTAGGGAGGTGCACCAATAATATTTATTATTAGGCAATATCAACTTAGGGGAAAAAACAAAACTCTTAAGGGCCTCCCTTGTAGTGCAAGGGGTTAAGTCTCAGCACTATGAAGCTATCTGCAGCCACTGCAGATAAATAAATAAATCTTTAAAAAAAAACCTATAAGGTTCAACGACCATATGTTGGACTTAATAAAGTCCAAAAATCTAAAGTTTATTAATTTTATAAATTACATAGCTTCATTTTACTTATTTTTTATAGTTTTATTTTTTAGATATAAGTAACATGATCTTTAAAAATTAGACCATAAAGGAATATATGAAATGAATGAAAAATAATCTACCACTGTCTTTGACTTCTTGGGCTCTCTCTTTTTTTTTTTTTTTTTTAAGATTTATTTATTTATGCATACAAGAGCTGGGCTGTAGGCCAGATTGGCAGGGAGAGAGGATTTACCAGAGACAGAGTAGGGAGCAGAACAGGCAGACTGACTGAAATACACTGCTGAGGGGAGCAGTGGGCGAGGCAGGAGAGGTCTGCTGCACCAAGTGGGTTAGCTCCCTGGCCTGGATCGAACTTATGCTGCAGTGGTTGCTGACAGCTTCACAGTGCTGAGACTTAACCCCTTGCACCACGAGGGAGGCCCGTGGGCTCTCTTTCCTTACAAAGACACTATTTCAGATTTTTTTTCCTTCCAAAAGTAATTATTTATGCACATACCTATATACTTTGAAAACTTTCAGAATGACAACCATACTACACATTATTGTTCTATACTTTTATTTTTTAGTTAATAATACATTCTGGAACTCCTTCAGAGTATTTTTTAAAATGTTATATGGAACATATATGGATGATTCATTATTTAACCACCTATACAATAAACACTGCTGTACATGTGCCTGTTAGCAGGATTAGTTGGGTAAGTTCCTAACAGAAGAGCTACTACTTAATTTCTAAAAGGTGTATGCCAATTGATAAGTGTTATCACTAAGAGTGACTAGGTATTATCATACTTTTTAATAGTTGACAATCTGAAAGGTATAAATCAGACCTGCATTTCTTGCAAATGGTTGCATGTTTTCATTCAGTTATAAGTTATTTACATTTCTTTTATGATAAACTGCTTGTTTAAATCCATGCCCATTTTTTCCAAGTCTGTTTCCTACATATATGAAATCTACGTAAAGAAAGAAATCAGCTTGTTAGAGATGGTGCAAACATTTTTTTCCAGGTTGTGTTGATTTTTAAAAACATTTTATTTAGAATTTTAAATTCACAGAAAAAAAAAGCAAAACCAATACAGAGAATTCCCTTATATCCTTCTCAATTTCTTTTTTTTTTTTTCAAAGATTTATTTATTCATGCATACAAGCTGGGGTACAGGCCAGAGGTGTGGGGAGGTGAGAGGGTTCACCAGAGACAGAATGGGGCGCAGCACAGGCAGATCAACGGAAATATACTGCTGAGGGGAGCAGCAGGCAAGGCAGGAGAGGTCTGCTTCACCATGTGGGAAACTCCCCGTCTGGGTGTCGAACTCGCATCACCACTGCTGACAGCTCCACAGCGCAGCGCTTAATCACTGTGCCACCAGGAAGGCACATTCTCAGTTTTTCTTAACATTAACATCTTACACAACCATAGCACAATCACCAAACCCGAAATTAGTATTATTACAATACTATTAATTAAGCAGCCGGTTGTACACAAATTTTACTACTTGCTTAAAGATTTCTCCTTAGTCTATTCTAATTTATGAAAGTTCCATTGACTGATTTTTTTCTTAAGATTGGAACAAGGCTGTGTATTTCTGGGAAGATGTGTTAACACTGGTCATTTGGCTAATATGATATCTGCGGGGGTCACCACTGTAATGTTACTCTCTTTCTCTTTGCGGTTAATAAACACCTGGGGGGAGAAATTTTGAAAGTGTAAAATCCTAAAGTAGCAGGATTGCCTAATAGTCATGGAGCACCATATAGTCATAGAGAGCACCATACCATGAAACGTGCCTCTATTGTATTACATTCCTGTTTCACACAGGGACAAAGGATATTAAAGGCAATTAAAACACAAAAGGATAAATACAGAAATAATAATAACAGGAATACATTTCTTAGCAAGTTCTTAAAGGACAATTAATGAATAATTTACTTGTTAATGACCCCCAATTTATAGAGTGCAAAGTCCCAGTTCTGCTGATTTTGTTTTTGTTGAAATTTTTTGAAAGGACATGTAATTAAAATTATTGATCCAATTAAAATTATTTATCTCCTTACCATGTTCTTAGGAGAATGTTTGTATGTTTACCAATGCTCTGTTTCTTATTTCAGTCTATCCTACATGTCTTCTTTTTTTTCTTTTAAGTCATCCAGGATAGGAAATACACACACAAATGCAAGCAGCAGTACTCTGGCGCAGGAATACTGGGGCTTTGGTGGTGGGAATGGTATAACATAAATATGCAGAGGTGTGAACCTGCAACCCTAAAACATATACTGTGTCCTAAACCAATGTTACCTCAATAAATAAAAATTTTAAAAATGCTTTGGTTATGGTAAATGAGAATAGAGTAATGATGGTTAAGTAGTTATATACGTTCGTCTCACATTGTTCACCAGTAATGAGGGGTCCCAATTAATTATCCTAGTCATATGGCATATTAGGTTCTATTCAAAGTATCTCAAAAGGCACATTTTTTTTGTTGGTTTACCACTGGATCCTCAGTAAATGTTCTGAGGACAGTGACTCCAAATGAGAACAGCTCCCAAATAATAGTCAAGATTGGTGCTAGGCTGACTACATGAAAACCAGGATTTCCTTTTTTAAATTTTCTATGATGGGATATTTTTTGCAGATACAAAAATATAACGGCATAATAAATCCTGATATATCTATTACCCAGTATCAGTAATTACCAACATCTTCTCAATCTTATTTCATCTATCTTTAATCATACAGTAGTAGAGGGCTGGGAAAAGCAAATTAAAATACAAGATTTGAGTCCTGTATTTGAACCTCAATCTGATGCAGGAAGTTGAAGATAGAGCACAGAAATGGCTTTTTTTTAAGTTCTATAGCATGGGCAAATGTTGTATTTGTTGCTTTAAAACTTTATAATCATAGTATTGAGAAGTATTAAATCAATATTCTGCTGCTTATACAATACCATCATGTGTATTTTCTTATTCATTATTGTTACTTCTATTAAGCATAAACATGAATAGAAAGAAGTTAAAGAATATCAAAGAGGGCCTCCCTGGTGGCACAACGGGTTAAGCATAGCACTATGAAGCCATACAGAGCCACTACAGCACCGGCCAGGGAGCTTACCACATGGCTCAGCAGACCTCTCCTGCCTAGCCCACTGCTCTCCTCAGCAGTGTACTTCAGTCTATCTGCCTGTTCTGCTCCCCACTCTGTCTCTGGTGAATCCTCTCACCACCCCACACCTCTGGCCTACACCTCAGCTTGTATGCATAAATATTAACTCTTAAAAAAAAAAAAGAGTATCAAAGAAATGAAAGCAATCATTCCTATCCATGGTTTTGCTCACTGTTTCTAAAATCTTCCAAGAACCCAATTTCAAATAAATAAGCTGTATTGGCAACACAAGTGGCTCTTTAAAGCCACAACTTTTTCATTCTGGGAAAAAAAAAAAAAAAAACCAAAAAAAAAAAAAAAAAAAAAAAAAAAAAAAAAAAAAAAAAAAAAAAAAAAAAAAAAAAAAAAAAAAAAAAAAAAAAAAAAAAACAAAAAAAACACCAACAATCTATGACAACAAAAACAAATATATAAACAGTGTCACTTCAACAGAAACAGAAACCTATACCAGGAGTTGAGGGAATGGTGTCATGCAAAGTAGATATTTTAAGGTACTTAAAGGAAAATAGAGAAAGCAACATTAAGAGACAGTGCATATATGAACTTTTTATTTTGTAAAACAGGAGCACAAATAAGCCCTTTTTTTAAGCGTTAAAAAAGTATGTTGTGATAAAACTATGCTATTTAAGAATAAAAATTTGGAATTACTATTAGAATATAATACTATCATCTAAGGCATACTCTCAGAGATCTATACTTAAATTGCTGACAATAGCAGACACAGAGACGTGAATCATCTTGATTCATTTTTCTTATATATTTAATCAGTTAAATTTCTTATTGTGAACAGACAATAAGAGTTAGTATTTGAGGCCTCCCTGGTGGTGTAAGGGGTTAAGTCTCAGCCTATGAAGCTATTAGAGCCGCTGTAGCACGAGTTCAATCCCCAGCCAGGGAGATTCCCACATGGCGCAGACCTCTCCTGCCTCACCCACTGCCCCCCTCAGCAGTGTATTTCAGTCAATCCGCCTGTTCTGCTCCCCACTGTCTCTGGTGAATCCTCTCACCCCCCGCACCTCTGGTCTGCACCTCAGCTCTTGTATGCATAAATAAATAAATATTTTAAAAAAGTTAATATTTGAGTATGTCACAAAATTTATTGTTATATTAATAGACTGAAATTGGGTTCTTGGAATTATTTACTTATTATTATTTTAATAAAATAACTTCTTACTGTGAACAGGACTTCTCCTTGTGGACAGGAAGTTCACAAGAGTTACTGTTACTTGGATATTTTGGTATTTAAAACTGTGATGTTTAAAGGAAAAAACTAAGCAATAAAAACTACCATCAGACAGGAAAAACAAGCACAATTATAAATTATCTTGTAGTGTACCTTCAAAGAGAGGTTAATTACTACCTACTTGACAATCAAACTCATTAGGAAGAATAGAGTAGTTTAGGCAACAAACTGCTAATTATCATTTCCATTTGTTCTAGTAAGGGCATTTCAAACTTACAAGGCAGTATGTCCTTATATCTGTTCTTTTTAACATTTTCTTCTTTCTCTCCAGTGGCTGTGGGATAAATCTTTTCTGTTCTATATTTGGTAGACAATCTTCTTAATCGCTAAAAATACAAAAAAAAAAAAAAAGAGAGAGAGAAAGAGAAAGTTTAAGTTTAGAAAAACATTAATATTTTCAAAAATTTTAATGATTTACAAATAGCTCTTCACTGAATTTTGCTGACCTCAATTACTCACAATTCAATTTCCTGTTTTTCTAAGTTCACAGTATCTCCCCACCCCTTAATAATTAACCCAAGGATAATTCTTTTTTAGCATAAGTGAAAACATAAGATTGATATCCCAAATAAACAGTGAAAGGGACAGCAGAGTATTTAACTCAGTCCTTAACTTACTCAAGTAATTTTTGTGTTTTAAGAGTTTCAATAACCAAGTTTTAATATCATGCCTAAAAGTTTATGTATTCTTTTTCTCTTTATTCCTTTTCTCAATAAACCTTGAGCACCCATGATGTGCCAGGCTCCTTCCAAGGCATAAACTAATAGTTACTTATAAGACACTGCAAAATAAAGTTCTTTCATATTGAATTGGAAATGTCCAACAAAGACCAATTCTGCTTATTCATTGCATTACAGAAGTGGTTTGTGAGTTAGTGACAAATTCTTACCACATATGGCAGTATGGATGTTCTTTGGGTTGGAATATTTCTGCATGTCAGTAATACACTTCCTGCTTTCAGAAGCACTGAAAGTCAGCATTGTGAATTGTTTAAATTCACTACTCCACTACATTGCTGATATTTAATTCCAAAGGAGCTTACTTTCTTCCAGGCTTAAAGACATATTGAAAGCATTCTGGTTTCACTATTCAACAAATTATTAAATACAAATGAAATGAAAAATAATTACGGTAACATTTACCTTTCTCACCATTTCATTTTGCTACTTGTGGGATGTTATTTAAATAACTAAGGACATTATGTTTATATAGCTAGAACTTCAAGATTCTTGTTATAATAAACTTTAACATGCAGTATCTGAAATAATCTTACAAACAGGTACTTATATATTAATAGTGAACCTTCTGTTTTTCTTTGAAAAACTACTAAATTTTATCCTCACAAAACCAGAAATATATACTTTCTCTTGAAGATGAAAAAGACTAGCTCTGCATTGGCACATTGCCAAAGTAAAATCTCCCACATTTATGGTGCTATTTCCTGTAGTAATAAACTTCTCAAAGTATATGTGTAAGAGTAGAAATTTTACTTAAAATGGGCTGTTGGTGAGGTGTGGGAAAACCAGAACTTCCATACAATGATGGCAAAAAAAGAACATCAGACAATCTCTAAAGAGGGTAGGTAATTTGGCAATCACAAATATACACGATCCCATAACTATAAATTGTACTTCTGCAAATTTGTCATCTAGATAAAAGGTACAAGTGTGAAATAATGTAAGTACAAGGTAATTTATTATAGCATTGTTTATACAAGCAAAAGCTGCAAACAATCAAAAGTCTATTAGTAGAAAACTGGCTAAAAAATGTTTCTTACAATTAAATGATATAGTTGAAAATAAATGAGGAAGTTCTTTGCACAGATGATACAGAAATATCTCAAAAACACATATTAATTGTAAAGAGCAAGGAACACAACAGTATGTAATACACTACTGATGTTGTTAAACATATATTTGTAATTTGCATGTACACATGCAGAAAATATTTCTGGAAGAAAAATTAACAAAAGTTGTCTATAGGGAAGGGAAATTGGTTGCTGTAGGAAATGGATGGGAAGGAAACATTACTGTATGTCTTTACATACTTTCTCTACTATAAGAACATCATGTTAATTCAAAAATTAAATATAAAAAGTAAAGGGAATTAGAAGAGATTGTTCATGATTTTAGTACTCCAAACCAAAATATATCACCCCAGTTATTTACATATCATCTTGCATATTTAATCAAAAATTTTCTATGTTCTCTATTCAAAGGTCTTTGTTTTCAGATATTTACAATGCGTATAAGTATGACTTATAGAAGACTATAAATCCGGACAAGTGCATAAACACAATGGGATGTAACTTAGGTAACTGACATTGAAATTAAAACATATATACATACAAATAAAAAAAATCAAGGAAAGGGAAGTGGGTTGAATTTAATTATAAAATGTGAATGTACTTCTGGAATACCTGTTATAATCACTTCAAGCATTTCTTCCTTTACATGACAATTACATTACTGAGAAATGTGAAAAACAAAATTTTAAATGATGTCATTTTTCATTTATTATAACAAACCTTCAAAACACTTTTTGTGTACAAATAAATATCTAAGCTGAGATTGGATTTTTATTTATCCAGTTTTCTTAAGGCCCAGCACAGGGTGAGATGCTTTCTATATTCAAGCGTGCAATAAAGAATATTCTATTAAAGTAATCCACGTAGAGTAGTATAGTTAGAAATTTTCAGAGATAGCAATCTTTGTTGCACCACATATGTGATCCATTAAACTTAAAAACTCTCTTATACATTTGAAAAATTTAATATCAAAAATTTTACCCAACTGTGTAATAAAAATTTCCTTAGTAGGGACTTATTTCCTAACCACCAACACAAAAAATGGCAGCTTTAAATTTAGCTATTTGAAATAAAATTCTCTAACACTTTCTAGCTGTCTAACACTGAAAATATTTAACTTGGTCTGACCTTCTGCAATTATGAGGATAATTCCTATACTTGTAAGATGACTTGAAGCAATTATTTGCACATTTCTTCCTTTTTTTTTTTTAAAGATTTATTTATTTATACATACAAGCTGGGGTACTGGCCAGAGGTGTGGGGCGGCGAGAGGGTTCACCAGAGACAAAGTGGGGAGAACAGGCAGATCAGAAATACACTGCTGAAGGGAGCAGAGGGCGAGGCAGGAGAGATCTGCCGCACCATGTGGGATTCTCCCCAGCTGGGCGTCGAACTCAGCGCTCTGCCCACAGCTCCACACTCAGCGCTCTAACGACAGCTTCACAGCACAGCGCTAAACCGCTGTGCCACCAGGGAGGCCCACATGTCTTCCTTTCTTTAAAACCTTTCTCAGATAAGAGATCAAAAGTAATTATATATTCTGGGCCAATCTGTCTGCCTAGGAGTTTTGAACATGGTTGTAAGGTAATGCATGGCTCATTCATAGATACTATTTGTCATTCATAGATGCTTGTTTGTCAAGCAATCACCTGGAGGGCTTATTAAAACATATATTGCTGTGCCCCACCCTGAGAGTTTCTGAATCGGTAGGAGTGAGCGCAGCCTGAGGAGGTACATTTAATTTCCCAGGTGATAATGTTGTCTAGGGGCAAACACCACCAGTATAAAGTATAAAGTAATCTGCGTTCAAGATGAAGGAGTATTGTGATCAATTTGCATGGAGGAATACAGGTGGATTTCCAATAATTAGTAGGTTCCTCTATATTTTATGTAAACATTGGAGGCATTAAATGATTTTTTTAAAGATTTATTTATGAATACAGGAGCTGGGATGTAGGCCAGAGGTGTGAGGGTGGTGAGAGGATTCACCAGAGACAGAGTGGGGAGCAGAACAGGCAGATCAACAGAAATACACTGCTGAGGGGAGCAGCAGCAAGACAGGAGAGGTCTGCTACGCTATATGGGAAGTTCCCTGGCCAAACTCGTGCTGTAGTGGCTGTGGACAGCTTCATAGTGCTGAGACATAACTCCCTGCGCCACCAGGGAGGCCCAGCATTAAATAATGTTGACAAATGGCTAAGGATTTGTCTTGGAAGTGTAGTTTGGATTAGGGACAAATAAGGAAAAATGTAATTATCAAATAGCGAAAAAAAAGGAACAAGGCAGGAAATGATGGTACAGTAGCAAGTGAAAATAAAAAAAAGGCATAAAGAAAAAGAGCTCAAATAAAAGAATGAAAAGGTCTTTAGATTAGATCCTAGATAAATGAGGAGATACAGCAAATAGGACAATCAAAACTCTTCCTAATTCTTGAAACATAAAAATAATACAATAATTTATGGACCTGCTTGGAAGCACTTGGCACCAACAATGTGTCAAGTTAAAAAAAGGAAAAGACAAAACAAAACACACCATAGAAAGGCACTTTCAAAATTCTACTTTAAAAAATCCCCATGATAAATATCTTTCTGTATCTTTGAGTACGATTTTTCTTTGCTTCTCAGTGGGGATTCCACTTACATACTTCCAAAATCAGATCCATCTTTTAAGTCCTAGCTCCTTCATGGCTTTATTATCTTCCTTCATGTGATAATAATCTTTCCTGTCTAAGTTCTTTTTAGACTTTGCATCTATTCTTAAAACACCATTTCCTTCTCTTCATGAAAAAAACATAGAGTATACATCTTACTCCACTTATCAAACTCTAAACTCTGTGAGTACAAAATTTTATTGACTAATATTTGTAGTATCTTGTATCCCTAGAGCACATTAAATATTTATGCCAAATAATTTAATCTTAAAATAAGATTTGAAAGCTGACCTACACATACCACATCAAAATTAATGTGTTTCAAGTAGAGAGAGCACCCAATGTTCACATGAAATTATATGAACTGTAGTATAAAGATTTATTTATTTATGCATACAAGCTGGGGTACAGGCCAGAGGCATGGGGTGGCAAGAGGGTTCACCAGAGACAGAGCAGGGAGCAGAACAGGCAGATCAATGGAAATACACTGCTGAGGGAAGCAGCTGGTGAGGCAGGAGAGGTTTGCCGTGCCATGCGGGAATCTCCCTGGCAGGGTGTCGAATTTGCATGCTGCTGTGGAGCTGCAGCACCACCAGGGAGGCCCTATATGAACTGTAGTTTAAATGAAACAAAGTATCTATACACTACTTTCATTTTAACTTCCTCCACTATTCCACTGTCTCTAGTGAATCTGTCAGGAAACTGAGAAACAAGCCATGATATACTAATGAACCTTATTCATAAACATAGTGCTATGTGACAGGCTGTAACTAACACTAATACTCATTAAGTTACACATGATTATTTAATATGATCCTAAAGCAAGAAAGTACTTTGAATCACTTGCTATTCTAGCTGGACAAAATTATAGCTAAATGGTATGTTTATATAAGCTTATAGATACTGTTTTATACATATTATAGATATTAGTGGTATGTCTACATAGGCTTATAGCTACCAGTTTGACTTTTTAAAACTAAGCAAACAAAAGCCCTAAGGAACACTTTTTCAGGCTAATCAATCCTTAAAAGTCTTGAAAAAGTCAAGTAAACTTAAATAAGGAATTCCACTCATTTCAGAGTTACTGTCCTAAAAACACATTTGATTATTTCAGTTCCACTCTTATTTTTTTTTTAAAGATTTATTTATTTATACATACAAGCTGGGGTACAGGCCAGAGGCATGGGGCGGCGAGAGGGTTCACCAGAGACAGAGCGGGGAGCAGAACGGGCAGATCAGAACTACACTGCTGAGGGGAGCAGCGGGCGAGGCAGGAGAGGTCTGCAGGAGAGGTCTGCCGCACCATGTGGGACTCTCCAGGGCTGGGCGTAGAACTCGCATCGTGCACCGTCGACAGCTCCACAGCGCAGCGTTCAACCGCTGCGCCACCAGGGAGGCCCTAGTTCCACTCTTATTAAAGTCCTTCATTGGGTCTATCAACTACAAGAAAAACTATGAATTCCTTAGTTTAATCATAACATATCCAGAATGCTGTCTATCCACTTTTCTAGCTTTTTAAAAATAGTTTTCACAGTTACAGAATCATCACTACCACAAGGAACTCCCCACACCTTAACATCTTGGTTTCACAATTTTTGCTCTTGCAAAATTAATTCTAAGACTCTATTAAAGTTTTATTTCCTTTGGGAAGCCTTTCTTGAACTTTCCCTTCTTAACCAATCCTCAGCCTTCAGCAGTGAGTAATCAACAATACATCGATCTATTGCCATATGAAAAGTATGTGAATATTTGTCTGTCAGTATAGTCTGTAATAGGCTAGAAAAGTGAAGGCCAAGACTAGAATATCTTATTGGAGAAATTTATTAATTGAGACGTTTCAGGTAAGTCATGGAGATATTTCTAAAACATTAGAATTTTTGATGCAAATAAAAACTGAGTTTAATAATCACTTTGCCTTAAAGTTTCTATAGATTTTCTTCTTTCCCGGTCCCCAGTCCTTTCCAGAGAAGAGTAGGACTGTAGTCCCCCACTAACAGAAATTCTGCCTTCAAGTGAGGAAAGTGTAGGGTCATTGCATCCCAAGTTAAATGGAATGAGCCTTGCCCTGGAAAAACTACCTTTGTGATCATGGTATTTCCTCTGCCAGCCAAGTACTGATTTTCTCTATTTCTTAAAACAGTACTTTTCTAAACCAAAAAACCCATTTTCAAAGTTTTCTAAAAGTCACACACAATGACTATTCTCTTGAAGATATATGTGTCAAGATTAAGTTCATTAAAAGGGTGGATCAGCTTCATTGTTTATAAGGACAAAGCTAAAGAGATAGTGTGATGTTTGTTGAATCTCTCTCCAAACAGCTGTCTACTGGATTGGCCACTGGATGTCTCATGGGCATGACAAATATGTCCAAATAACCAACACTGAACAGGTGCTCAAGCCCAAAAGCTGGGAATTATCCTGGATTCCTTCCTTACCTCCCTTGCCCTCTATTCAATTCATCAGCAAGTCAAATTAGCTACTCTTCTAAAATATATCTAATTGTCTCTCATATTCACGAACAGACTTAGAATTCAGAATACATCTAAACAGGGTAATTATCAAACTTAATTGTTGGGTGGATTTTAATTCAGGACATTTAAGAAAGCCCAAGAATATAAAATGTAGTAGATCAAAAATGGAAATTAATTCAAACTCTTTTTGGAATAAGATGGGATATAAATAAATACTAGTGTTCAATGCTGTTACCAGACTGCACTCTCCTGCCTAAAAATTCCTCAACATCATAACACAAAACCAGTAGCAGCTTCATAAAAGAGCACTTTTAATACACATGCATAGAATATACAAATTTTAAAACTATACCTTAGAAATAAAAATTAAGTTACTTTAAGCTTAAGATTTACATTATAGTGGGCCTCCCTGGTGGTGAGGCGGTTGAGCGCTGCGCTGTGGAGCTGTCGGCAGCGTGCGATGCGGGTTCGATGCCCAGCCGGGGAGAATCCCACATGGTGCGGTAGACCTCTCCTGCCTCGCCCGCTGCTCCCCTCAGCAGTGTATTTCTGGTCTGCCTGTTCTGCTCCCCACTCTGTCTCTGGTGAAGTCTCTCGCCACCCCACACCTCTGGCCTGTACCCCAGCTTGGATGCATAAATAATAAATCTTTAAAAAAAATTAATAAATCCATTGGGTTTTATACCTGAACGATTTAATTGTCCTCAGCCATTCAACTGTAATATCACTAATTTAATGCTATCATACAAACTGGATGATCACAAAGTCAATAAAAAGATTTTAAACTCTAAGTACAAGATAATAGCAGCTGGGAAAATCAGGGCACATCCTGTCACTGGCTGTTCTAAAACCTTTACAAATACTTAAGATAAAAACATGTATGCTACGAACAACTATTATAAACAACTAAACCAACCAAAGGGTCTTTGCAATATCTATCTTTAACTGTAAAATACACAACTGTCTTTCAAAATCCACCTTCCTACTTTATCTACTGTTGCATAACAGACTAGTCTGCATTCTCTTTCAGAAATGTATAGCTATGTCTCCTCATTTGAAGCTAAGTCAGGACTGATATTAAAATGATATACTTTGAAGGGCCACCAATATTATGGGTCTTTTGGTAACAAAAATGTTTTGTTCATGCTAATTTCTATGCTTCAGTTATTTTTTTCCTATTAGTCTGCCAAGCAAACTCCTTTTTTTTCCTAGCTGGGTACAGAAATCATCTTGCTAAAACATTCCTGACCACAAGCAGTGGCAATGACCCCTTCCACTTCCTCCCAAACTGCTTCCTCATCTGTACCCACAACCCTTTGTATCACCTCTAATCTAGGACATAACCCAATGTACAATAATTATTTTTATCTGTACAAAGACCACCCCTTATAGAACACTAAAGCCCTAAAGATGCAGACCTCCTCTTACTCCATAGTACCTACCAACCACTACCAGCACAGCCTATGATAAAAAGTAGAGAGTCCAATATACTGTTCAGGTCTTCTCAGATGGTAATTTTATAAGAAAATGTATACAAAGCAGAACTGACCTGTAAACTTAAGAAAGGAACCCCCCCCCAATACATTTCTTAATTATTTCACAATGAGCTAGCTTTGATTAAGAGAAGCTAGGGCTCAATTTCTTCTCTATCAACTATTAGCAAAGGTGATCTCAGCACAGCAGCTTTATAGTCTTCCCAGAATGAGTGTATACTAAGAGACTTTAATTTTAAGAGCTAGTTTTTAAGTAAAACTTTACACTTTAAATTTCATATTTAAAAATACTAGTTAATGGATAAAGAATGAGAAAAAAGGTAATTTAAAAAATTTCACAAGCCTGTAATGGCAACAAGCAAGTACTTTTCTAAAGGAAAGGCTCCTCTTCTGTAGTTGGAAAGTATGCTTTCAGATTATCAAAAAAAGTTGGGAAGGTGTAATCCAAGTTTATCCTCTTTAACCTCCAATCTGTATGTTTATATAAAAGAAGAAGAATCCATTTGAATTAAGAGGACAATAAAACTTTTTTGTCATATATACTAATTTTATTGAAATGAAGATATTCAATATAAGAAATGGGCAAGTGTTCCAAGGTTTGATCATTTTCATTTGTTCTTACATAAAAGGGCTTTACCTCTTTCATCCATTACATCATCGTCTTTTATCTAATGCCCCATTTAACCATTTAACTCATGCAACCACTGATTCTACATTTTAGAGGTCAATCTCGATTTGATATATTTTGTCCCATTCTCCCCACAGTAAATTGCTCAGAAATTCCAAAATCTGGGAATTAAAACTATGGCTCCTCTGAGCAATTTATGCCACCCTTCATCTGGCATGTGTCTCCATTTAAGACACAATTATTATAGTCTCCTTCATCCTGTAGTCTCCATTGGGAGAATACTCTACAAGTTTGTAATCTCAAAGTGTTCCAAAGCCAACTCACCATCAATTTCACTATCCCATAATATATAATATCAACATATAGTAAAGGTAATGCTATTATGTTCCAGTTTTAACACACAAAGTCAAAATAACATCAACAGTAATAAAACAACTAAAACCCTGAAGTTAAGCATGGATGCAAAATTCATATTTATCTCTACAAAAACAAAACAGTCACTTTTCAAATTTGAGAACTCAATACATATTTACCACTATATGGAAATAAATTATTTTTTGCTAGGCCAGGCTGCCACAAAGCTGTGGTTAACAAACCAAACTTAAAGAGAAACCTGTACTTCCTGGTGAACCATTAACTCTTGAACCTCCTGAAAATTTCATACTTTCCTTTATCATTTCCACCAAAACTAGTTTTATGAAGTTACTAACAATCTATAAAAGGCATCAAAATCTCAAAAAATCTCAGCTCCTAAGAGTATTTAACATAAATGATTCATCCTCTTTTAAAATTCCTTTCTTAGATTTCAGGAAACGAATGTCTCGATTTTCCTTTTGCCTCACTAGTGAGTCCTTTCTGGTTTCTCTGCTTCCCAGTCTCTAAAATGTTTGTGTTCTGTATTATATTTATGGAGATTCCAAAATCTGTTTCTAGTCCTGATTTTTCCCTTCAGTTCTATGAATAAACTGCTTACTGAAAACATCACCAATAATAATTCAAACCTGGGCCTCCCCGGTGGCGCAGTGGTTAAGCGCTGCGCTGTGGAGCTGTCAGCAACGGCGACACGAGTTCGACACCCGGCTGGGGAGAATCCCACATGGCGCAGCAGACCTCTCCTGCCTCGCCCGCTGCACCCCTCAGCAGTGTATTTCTGATCTGCCTGTTCTGCTCCCCGCTGTCTCTGGTGAACCCTCTCGCCGCCCCACGCCTCTGGCCTGTACCCCAGCTTGTATGTATAAAAAAAAAAAAAAATCTTTAAAAAATAATTCAAACCTAATTTGATAAAAAGAAACACACCTAATTTTCCAAGTTTTCTATGTCCCTTCTTATTTTCATGGTACCTATGCTGTGTTTACCCATTCAGACTTAAAACCTTCTTGTAGTTTTGCACTTTCCCCCTTTATATGTGTACTTGCTCTCACATCCAATCAATTTCAAGTTCTCTGGAGTCCACCTGAGTAAGTATCTCTCAAACTTGATTTCTAGTCCTACTGCCAACTGATGAAAGACCGTGTTAGTACCGGACCATGTGTACAAAATTTTATATTCTTTATATTTCTTCAATTTACTGTCCTTTAAATAAAAAATTTATGAAACTTAAGAAAAATACTTATGAAACTTCAAAGAGAATACAAATATTAAAAATTAAAAGAGAAATGTATGCTGAGCTGAGACAGAACAAATGCATTATTTATGTTCATGTATGTAAACCATGTATGTAAAGCATACTACCCAACAGCTAACAGAGCATGCCTTTAAATATATAAAAACTGAAATGAGTACATAAGATCTATTAACAGATAAGGAAGTTAAAGAAAAACTTTAATTAGCTTCCATAGATTAACTAAATTGTTACTGAAACCAGCAGAAACTAAAATGGATTTATATTGCGAAAACTTTTTATTCTTAAAAATAATTTTAATCCCTTTTAACCTGTGCTCTAAGATTTGGTGCCATACCCAAGAGTTGGATACTTGAGATCACAATGCTCATTACAAGCTCCAGTTCATGGGCCAGATTCTATAATGGTAGAATAAATTGGCATTGATGGTCTCCTTAATCCTTCCATTATCAATCTATAGAGACCACATTAAGTCCTGTTATATATCCAAAAGCCTACAAATTACCTGACAAACCAGACTAAGTTAACAAGCCATTTCTGTACCTTCCCACTCCAACTTTCCAAGTCTAGTAACACATAAAGCATTACTATTCCGGGATTTACTATGTCACTTTTTCCTATCAATACATAAAAAGAGTTTAAAATAAGATATCTATACTTTTAAAATAGAAAATAACTAAGTGCAATAAAGGATTTGCTTTAACACAATCATTACTCTTTCAAAAAGGAGAGACCAAGCAGATATATACTCAAGTTAGTTTCCCAAACTTTTGTCAACAGAATTCAGTTTTAAGTTCTTAATAGAAGTATAATTGGCAATTCCTCAAATAAATAAAATAGTTACAATAAGACTCTAATTTCACTCCTAGTTGTATAACCAAGAGAACTGAAAACACATATTGATTAAAAAAAAAAAGTGTACACAAATGTTCACAGCAGCACTATTCATGAGTCAAAAAGTGAAAACCTATCAATTGATGAATATTGTTATATACATACAGCGAAATATTATTTAGACATAAAAAGGAATATGGTACAGATACGCTTAATAGATGAATCTTGAGAATATTATGCTAAGTGAAAGAAGTTAGGACACAAAATGCACATGATTCCATTTCTAAGAAATGTGCAGAATAGGCAAATGCTTAGTGTCAGAAAATAAATGACTGGTAACCACTAATGTTTTTACAACCTAGTAAACAGTTTTGTAGGGGAAAATAAGAAATGAGTTTTGACTGGTAATAGATATGGGGTTTCTTTCCTCAACCAAAATAAGCCAAGATTTGCAAAAACAATTGTAACATTTTGGGCCTCCCTGTTGGCACAGGAGGTTAAGTCTCAGCAATATGAAGCTATCCACAGCCACTGCAGTAGGAAGCATGAGTTCGATCCCAGGCCAGGGAGCTTCCCACATGGTGCAGCAGACCTCTCCTTTCTAATGCGCTGCTCCTCTCAGCAATGTGTTTCAGTAGATCCGCCTGTTCTGCTCCCCACTCTGTCTCTGGTGAATCCTCTCACCCCTGCCCCACACCTCTGGCCTACACCCCGGCTCTTGAATGCATAAATAAATAAATCTTAAAAAAAAAAAAAGAATTGTAACATTCTGACAGCTATGAAAACCATGGTCAAAGTCACTGAAGAGAATGTACTACTATTTCTTCCAGCAGAAACTTTACTGAGACAGGCAAAGATATCTCAAGCTGGGTAGCAACGTTGGAGAAAAAAATGGTAAATAATTGAGATGTCTGCTAGTTGTAAGAACTATTAATTAGACTGGAATCATGAAGCCACATTAACTATCTTGAGAGAGCATTTCACTTTGAAAATTAATCACAACTTTTGTTTTATTATAACTGTTAAACTTATAAACTGATGCTTCTCTTTGTGCTAGGTGGTCATTAGAAACACTTTGATATAAAGAACTTCTACAACTCAACAACAAAAAACCAAATAATAATTTAAAAATGGGCAAGGATTTGAGGAAATACTTCTCCCAAGACACACAGATGGCCAATACATGACAAGATGTTCAACATCACTAATGAATAAGGAAACGAAAATCTAAACCACAATGAAGTATCACCTCACACCCTTTCAACGGCTAGTCTCATAAAACCAAAATTTTAAGTACTGATGAGGAGGTAGAAAAATAAGAACCCTTGTTCTGTTGGTGGGAATATAAAATGGTGTAGCACTATGGAGAACAGTATGGCAATTCCTCAAAAGTTTAAAACTTTAATTACCAGATGATCAAGCAATTTCACTTCTGGTTATATACACAAAAGAACTGAAAGCACAGTCTCAAACACATTTGTGTACACTCATATTCATAGCAACATTTTTCCAATAGCTAAAAGGTGAAAGTAACCCATCAATGGAAGTGGTGGAAGGGTCCATCACTGAATTAACTGATAAAGAAAATACGGAATACATATAATTCAATATTACTCACTCTCAAAAAGGAAGGAAACCTTGATGTATGCTACAACATGTATGAACTGAGAGGACATTATGCTAATTGAAATAAGCCAGTCACAAAAAGACAAATATTCTTTGATATCAATTAAGTGAGGTACCTAGAGTGCTCAAATTCATAGAAAGAATGGTAATTGCCAGAAGCCAGGGGATGAGGAGAATGGGGAATTGTTAAATGGTTATACACTTTAGTTTTGCAAGATGAACAGATTTCTAGAGGCTGACTATAAAACAACTGAATGTAATAAACATTACCGAATGTATACTTATCGGTGGTTAAGATGGTTTTGTGTTATTTACATCTTAGAATTTTTTTTTAAAAGGAAAAGAAACCCTTTGTAGTTGTTTGCATAGAACTGTCCAGGCAGTGCACCAGTTAATGGTGAGAAAATGCCATTAAAGTATTTGAGACTACCAGACTACCCACCATACATAAAATGCTAGATAGTGCTATTCTACTCATTGACTTAACTGTTTTGATATTGAAACAAAACAAAAATCATCTTTCTGACATGCTGGATTCAGACATTTATAATAAAAAGATTTAATTATCAGCTTCATAAGGATCATTAGCACCTTCAAGAGGATTACTGGTCTCACATCATTTTCTTATACTTTATCCTGAGCAGTGGTGAATAGTCAAAAATCCCTAACCACACAAAGCATATAATCTAAAAGTATGTCCAAGTGAAATGGTCATTTATCACCCCCTCAAAAGTTAATGCTGCTTATTTTGCATTTCTCTGATGACTGGAAAGGCTGGTGAGTTTTTTTTTTCCATGTTCAGTAATTATTTACATTTGTCACTCATAGCATTTGATTATTTTTCTCCTGAATTTTTTTATTGATAAGTAAAAAAAACCTGCTTATATTTTAAATAATAATCCTTCATCTTAATTGTGTTGAATGCATTTTATCCTATTCTATTCCTTATCTTTGTATTACCATTTGTGTTACAGATGCTTTTTAAGAGGTCAAATCTGATCATTATTACTGTTAAATTTGTGCTTGAAATATAAAATCAGAAGAAAAAGTACTCTAATTCAGAATGATTTTGTCCCTAAATAATTTTTACTCATCTCTTTATTACAGAAGAAAAGCTTACCTAATACAGTGGGATTGTTCTTTCATACGAGAACTGGGATGTAAGCCAGAGGTGCGGGGATTAACAGGATTCACCAGAGTCAGAGTGGGAAGCAGAACAGGCAGATCTACTGAAATACACTGCTGAGGGAAGCAGCAGGTAAGATAGGAGAGGCCTGCTGTGCCATATAGGTCAGCCTCCTGGCCTGGGATTGAACTCATGCAGCAGTGGCTGGCTATGGCTTGATAGTGCTGAGACTTAACCCTCTGTGCCACCAGGGAGGTCCGATTTGCTCATTTTAAAATTAAGAAGTCTTGTGATTCAACTACCATTTTATATTACAAAGGGAAGTCAGGCAAAGTGAGTCTTACTTCATTTTGTGGTGACAGTTCTTATGTATTAGTTAATTTCTAATAGGATGAGGACTATTAGCGTGACTCAATAATCCACTGTCAGCTTGACTTCTCTGATACTAAAACGCTGCTTCTGTAAGCATCAGAACTTAATGTGTAGTGCGGTTATGCTGGCATTTTATTTCAGAGCATATCCCCAGTAATCAAATAAATTATTTAAATTATAAATCTTTTGCTGTGCAGAACATAAAATGAGTAACAAAGACCAAATCTACTTTTACTTGTGAAAAATTGACTCAGTATTTATTTTATAAATTCAGTTTTAACCAATTCTTTATTTGTTGTTTTAATACTTATAAATTCACCAACAGGGCCTCCCTGGTGGCGAAATGGGTTAAGGGCAGCACTGTGAAGCTATCCACAGCCAGTACAACGCGACTCTGATGCCAGGCCAGGGAGATTCCCACGTGGTGTGGCAGACCTCTCCTGTCTCACCTGCTGCTCCCCTTAGCAGTGTACGTCAGTAGATCCACCTGTTCTGCTTCCCACTCGTCTTTGGTGAATCCTCTCACTACCCCACACCTCTGGCCTACACCCCAGTTCTTATAAGCATAAATAAATAAAAATCTTTTTAAAAAAAAAGAATCATGAGAGTTCATTAAAAATCAATTCAATAATTATAGGGTTTTTAAATCATTTCCTTGATTCCATAATCTCTGAACTTTAAGCCAACTCTGGTTGCAATGGACAAGCACCTTGCTTAAGCGCATGAGATAAACAGTAGCACAAGGGTGACAGCATAGAAGGTAGAGAAATGGGAAAGGAGGGGTGTCCAGGATTAAAAATGGAGAAGACAGTAAGAAGTTATAGACTTTTCCTTACTCCCTTCCCTAAAATGTTATCAGATTTATCTTTTAGGACAACTCATGTATGGTATGATTTCATGGACAAGGGGAATTTTCCTACTGCTTTAAAAATAAAATAAAAGCCACTCTTACCTATAAACAACAAAAATTCCCTTAGTATCTTCCATTTATTTAAAAAAAATTACTACAAATTTGTCCTACCTTTTCAAGGTCACCTATGACTCCTATTTGTCAAATCTAGGTTTAAATATAAATTTTATTTCAGACTACTCAACTCACTTGGCCTCTAACTACACTGCAGGTTCTGTTATTCTCAGTATATTTTAACTCAAATCATATCTTTCATGAGTCTATAAAATATTAGAGATACACAAAAATATCAGAAATGATATTTAGCCTGCTCTAAACTCAATACCCAACTCCTCAAATTCATGTTTCTTTGTATATTCCTTATCTCCTCACTATCCCTTAGTGTCCAAGTTAGTTTGGGTAAATTTTTCCTTATCCTCCAAATATCACCACAACTTATTAAAACAGTTGACTTCTAAATCTACTTTCTTTTATATTCACTGTCATTGTCTTCAGGGCCTCCTGCTTAATAGATCAGAATAGCTTTCTAAGAGGTCTCTGCATCTGTCCTTACCCCCCTACATTTTGTTCTCCATACAGTGGCCAAGATGGTTCTGTTAACATGTATGTTAAGAAAACATTACATAAGAATAAAACTAAAATGGTTCTCATCTCACTTAACAGTAAAAGCCAAAGTCCTTACAATGCCCTACAAGAACCTAGATGATCTGCCGTATCACCCAACTCTACTGCAAATTTACTACTCTCTTCCTTACCTTTCTGCTCAAGCACACTTCCTTCCTTCCTAAGTCCTCCAACAACACTCTTAATTCAGGTCTGTGTGCACTTCATGTTTTTTCTGCCCGGAATGCTTTTCTCATCTTTTCCCACAGATAACTGCATGGCTTACTTCCTTACTACTTTTAGTGACTCAGGGTTAAGACTCAATGTCTTGACTTCCTGATAGATTAACAACCCCTGCAGCTATAATACGGTAAATAGATCATATTAATAGTCTATTTGCTCAACACTCCCTGTACTAAAACCACATGTAACTTTGCAGGTTTTCTGACTTAAATGGTGATATCTATTTACCAAACTCTTGAAGTGGAAGTGGTATCATACCTGGCTTTGGCCAACAGAATGTGACAGAAATGGCAACGTGCCAGGTCCAAGCCTAAACAGGTCCTGTGTATTTCCCCCTCACTTGCTGTGAGAATATGCCATGTGGCCTATTAGCAAATGAGAAAGGTGACGCAGGAACAAGTAATTCCAGTCATCCTAGCCAAAGCCAGACTAGATATGCTAACAACTAGCCGGCTCCCAGAAATGTGAATGAATCCAGTCAAGAGCAGCAAAGCTGCTTAGCTGACAACCAAAACGTTGAAGTAAAAATATTTATTATTGTACTATAATAAGGTTTTGTAGCTTTTATACAACATTACTGTAATAACAGGTAACTAGTACACTCTACTCCCTTCCCCCCTTACTCTACTTTATTGTTCTGCATAGTACTTAACATCTGCGCTACAGTACATGGATGTCTTTATTAGGTTTCTCAGACTCTTGCCAAACGAATGTAAACTCCATGAGGAGTTGTAATCTAGGATAGCTCTAGGATAATGCCTGGCATGTAGCAGGCATTCAATAAATAATGAACATGCTTTAATAAGACATTTGGATCTACACATCTTTATTAGAAATCTTTTTATACATGGAAGCCATTAAACTTAGAATCAGCCTTCTGAATCACGTTTCACAACTTGTGTAAAATCAAGACACTATGTCTTTTATTCATATTATTACTAATTCTCACATTGTAAACTATTCCTGTTTTATGGATGAGAAAACCAAGACTGAAAGTAGCTTAGATGATTTACTCAAAATTACACAGATAGTAAGCAATGACTATGTCTAAACTAGATATAGTTGTTGTGATCCATATGAACTATGGAATATCCAGTGTAACAACAGAAACCCAAATTATTATTATTTTAAATATATATATTTTATTATTATTTATATCTTTTACATTTTGTATTCCCCTGGGGTAACCCACCACCAATTCACCCGTGACCCATCTCTGTGGTCCCTTGTGTCCTTTTCTACTCCATTTTGTGCCCTTATGCTACCCCTCCCCGAGTGTCTCTCCTATTTAACCCAAATTATCAAAGTCAAATGTATCACAAACGTACACTACTTCTTTAAAAAAATTTTTTTTTTACTCAAGTAACATTGCATTTTAACATTATATAAGTTCCAAACGTTAAAGTATACTACTTCTGTCTGGTCCTTTCTTGCCTGCCATGTATGCATTCCTTCCTTTTAATAACTCATAATTAATATTTCCTCCCACTAATGTCAAAGATTATTTTTCTTCCATTTTCTGTTACATATTTTAAAGATAAATGGTGACAATTTGCATGTTTACTCAATTCACAACCTATTCCAAAAAATTTAAACCTTCTTTACTTACAAAAAATAAGTGGTGAAATCACTTATGTTAAAAACTGGCATATAATAAAGCAACTGCAAAAAATCAAATGTATTGGTTAAAAAGTCATTCTATACTTCTGGTTTAAATTGCATTTTCTAAAAATATTCTTGAAATAGTCATCAACTATCATAAGAATGAAGGCATGAAAAAATATCAGTATTTTATTATTTTGTTTAACTTAAGTAATTTTAGGATAATGCATGTCTCTGCAGTCAGTTTTACAAAGTTAGGAAGATTTTTTTCCCCATATATCTAAATATTCAAACATTCAATTTATTTCCCTTAAACTCCAAGTGTATGAAAAACTGAAGGTATATGAGACTAAGGAGGTAGGTAAAAAAAAAAAAAAAAGGGTATAAAATGATGGTTCAATATTTAGGGGAGAAATAACCTCAAAATATAAAAGATAATTAACAGCACTGAATGCTAGGTACATCAACACAGATGCTACTATAAAGCATCAACTAGATTTGTTTATGAGATCTAAGGCACCCATAGGAAATGCAATTTACACAAATTGGTAGAGCTTGAAATCAACTTAGTGCGGGTTAAAAGAATGAAGAAAATAGATTTAGCCTATGTCTACCTAATTACTCATTTAAGAAAGCTTACTTTCTGTCTTCATTTTACCATTAATAGCAATTCCTTTGAATGCTGACCTTCACAAAGGAAAATACTCTGGCTCTAGCTTTGAACTATTGAAGTACCCATCTTCTTTTTCAAAATGAAAATACCAAAGCATCTTGTATATAAAACATTAAAACCATATTTCATTTTACTAATTAATCATCTATCTAAATTATAAAGTTATTTTAAAAATAAAACTTATTGGACAACATCTAATAATGCCTGTGAATGGGTCTGAAATAAATATTTGAACATAGTCAATTACTTTAGTTGCAAAATCCTATTATTGAGAGCAACCTACGCTATAATCCTCCTAGGCAGTTATATATATTCTACTTATATTATGAGAAGAATTTCAAACAACTTACAGGAAATTTCTAAATTATATAGTACATTATCACCTGACACCCATTTCCAAAACACATTAATGAATTTAGGCACAAAGAAGCTAATGGACAGAGTAGATCAAGATGAGTAGACAAAGAAAGGTGCACAAGGAGGTGAGAAGGCAGGCAGTACAGACAGCACACACATTTCAATAATTAAATTTTAGATGATTTGTGAACTAAAGGAACTGTTATTTTTATTAATGCAAATTCTATTACGAAGAAAATACATCAGTTTGTCAGACAGTGCTATATTCTGAATGTATATTAAGGGAGTAAATAAAGAATGACTATACATAATACTCTGATAAAAAATGATCTTTAGAACAGTGTTTGCTTGCAAGAAGGTAATGTTCTCATTACATACTTTCACAATGAAAAATTACAACTTACATCTTAGGTACCATAAATACACAACTCACAGCTTATCTTAATTTTTAAGTTCCTACACAGAAACTTTTGCTTGATGCTTACAATGTACTATATATGTGAAAAACAATTCTTTGCCAGAGCCAACAGAATGCTCTCAAGTCACAAGGACTCTTTGTGCTTCTTTTCCCTTCTCTGAAAAGGGGTGGGTGGAGTTTATTTGTAGCCGAAACCTTAAAATAGTTTAAATTTTTTTTTTAAATTCTGCTTCGAGGATTTTTGTATTAATCTCTTGGTTGCCTGCCTAGTTAGTAAACCATGTCCCTTTCTCCCTAAGAAAAGTTCCTTCCAAACATATCTGGATAAGCTCTCTTGCCTCCCCTCATCTTGGTCAACTCTACACACATCACACAGCACCAATTCCAAAGACAAAATGATTGATTCAGGGAATGTCAAAGTGAGATACAGTAATTTTAGGTATTCTGAGCTATTTCCCCTATAGTAATAGAAACACATAAGGGATGCCTTTATTTAGGACATGCAGCCCAAATCAGTGAAAGCCAAAATGCTGAGCGAGATAAGAATAAAGAGCAAAGCACCTATATAGAGAAGCAAAGACAGGTAATCCACGCAGCCTCAAGGAGAAAGAGAAAAGCCGCTTAGGTTACAGATGGCTCTTCATTTCTTGGTTGCTGTTCTTCAAGCATTTCTATATAATACATTTCCCCCCACATAAGTTAGGTTAGAAATAGACTGTAATCAAACTATCTATCTTTTATTTAATGTAATTATCAGGGTATTTATGCTCCTCTTTTTTTAACTGACTTTTCTCCTAGCCAGTAAGAATGCAATTGTTGACTGGGCAATGTCACATCACAGATAAAAGCATTTGCTTTAATAACTTGGAGCAAGGGGCCTCCCTGGTGGCGCAGCGGTTAAGCGCTGCGCTGTGGAGCTGTCGGCAGCGGTCATGCAAGTTCGACGCCTGGCCGGGGAGAATCCCACATGGTGCAGCAGACCTCTCCTGCCTCACCTGCTGCTCCCCTCAGCAGTGTATTTCTGATCTGCCTGTTCTGCTCCCCACTCTGTCTCTGGTGAACCCTCTCGCCGCCCCACACTTCTGGTCTGTACCCTATCTTGTATGTATAAATAAATAAATCTTAAAAAAAAAAAACACTTGGAGCAAACTCAACTCTCCCACATTCTAACCGTAAAATCTGGAACAGGGTCCTTAATTTCTAAACAATTTTAACGTTCCTTTTAACATCAAAGGGTCTATGACTTATAAGTAAATTCATGACATTCAATGTGTGGAGAAGGTGCCCAGGAAAGGTATTTTCCACATTTCTGTAGCTTGAGATGTAGAATTCTTTTCCTTTTTCACTTTGGTTCTGGTCACAAACCTCTCAGTCATGCCATGGAAAACTCAAATTTGATGAGGAATCCAAACTAACAAGAAGGCTACCGTTATAATGTGCCTAGGTTCTAAAGACTTTTTTTTTTTTAAAGATTTATTTATTTGTGCATACAAGCTGGAGTGTAGGCCAGAGGCATGGGGTGGTGAGAGGATTCACCAGACACAGAGTGGGGAGCAGAACAGGGAGATGTACACTGCTGAGGGGAGCAACTGGCGAGACAGGAGAGGTCTGCTGCGCCATGTGGGAATCTCCCTGGCCAGGTATTGAACTCATGCTGCAGTGGCTCCGGATAGCTTCACAGTGCTGCACTTAACCTGTTATGCCACCAGGGAGGCCCTCTAAAGACTTTCTTTCAAGTAACTTTTTAAAAAGGCACTTTTTTATTGTTATTTGTATCTTTTACATTGTGTATTCCCCTTGGATAACACACCGATTCACCCGTGACCCATCACCTTAGTCCCTTGTGCTCTTTTCTACTCCATTTGAGACCTTATCCTTCCCCTCCCTTGCTGAGTGCCTCTCTTGTTTGGTTCCCCTATATTCCTGTTACTTTTTCTTTCTGACTTATTTCGCTGAGCATGATCCCTTCTAGTTCCATCCATGTTGCTGCGAATTGCATGTGTTTATCTTTTTTGAATGCTGAGTAGTATTCCATTGTGTATATGTAACACATCTTCTTGACCCAATTATCTATTTATGGGCATCTGGGTTGTTTCCATACCTTAGCTATTGTAAACAGTGCTGCAATAAACATATGGGTGCATGTATTCTTCTGGATTAGTGCGGAAGGGTAGATTCCCAAAAGTGGTATTGCCGGGACATATGGAAGCTCCATTTTTAGCAGTTTAAGGAATCACCATACAGCTTTCCATACTGATTGGACCAGTTTGCATTCCCACCAGCAGAAAAGAAGAGTTCTTATAAGGCACTTTTAAAGGGACCCAATTAAAACACCAATCTAATCATCTAGGTACATAAATGGAGAAAAATACTTTTTATATGGGATAAAGAAAATTACCAAACTAAAAAATATTGATCATGTGATTGGAACTCCATTTAAAAAACATCCTTCATAGCAACCACATCAAACATCCTAAGACTAAACTATGCAATAAGACACCAGAACATTCCTCACTGAAACATTCAGGAATGCGGAGGCCAATTTCACATTCATCTGAAACTCAGCATTTACACTGATCCCCCTGTGAGAATCTCTACTATTATTTAGGTATACAGGCTTTGCTTATTTTTATATACTGCCACCCTGTTCCTGTCATCTGAAACCCACAGTTCTTATCTCTCCATCTTTGCAGGGACTATTTGTCTTCTATATTTTTATCAAACTATTTTGCCTGACAAGCTTCTTTCAAAAGTTAGCTCCAGTGTGGCCTCTTTGCTGAAACTATTCATATCTATTGCGGTAGATTTATGCTCTCCTGCCACTATAGTTTATATCTTGAATCCATTTCCACTAGAGCAATAAGACATCTTTAATTATGGAGATTATCCTACACATATCGAATTAGGGGACTTATATACATGTTACATTGGTCTTGGTCCTTTCAGGTAGGTATTACATCCCCAATTTCCCCTGCTTTTAATCATAATAGACAGGATAGAAATTAAATCCTGTATGGCTCTGAAGTTCATTATCTTTCGAGTAACCTAGAGGATCTAAGGTTTTCAGTACACAAACCTCTTGAGAATCTAAGAATTATGAACCTTCACCAAGTCCCCATGTTTATATACAAAATATTACGTATAATTTAAAAGGGCAAACAGTCCCCTTGAAGCCCATCTATTGTCCCTCCCCAAATATCCTGCTGTTTCTCACAATTCTATTCATAGTCAGTAAACTCTTGAAGAAAATGAATGCCATATTTTCAAATGCCAATTCTAAACACAGTGTCAAGGGCATAGTGGGCATTCAAAGAATATCTTTTGTATGAATGGTGGATGGTAGGCACCAAGGACTGATGACAGTGACACATTTTTGCATTCCCTCAGAGCATACCAGGGTAGCTAGTCAAGTTGTTAAATAGCTTTTGAAATGCAGATTACATCTAAAAACAGTTAATACAGGGAATATAGATATCAGCATACACCTCAAAATCTCTGAGATTAACATGATCCACATTCCATAGGAAAAACTTTTTTTAAAAAGATTTATTTATGCATATAAGCTGGGGTGCAGGCCAGAGGCCTGGGGTGGTGAGAGGATTCACCACAGAGTGGAGAGCAGAATAGCCAGATTGACTGAAATACACTGCTGAGAGGAGCAGTGGGTGAGACAGGAGAGGCCTGCTACAACATGTGGGAATCTCCCTGGCTGGGTATCGAACTCATGCTGCAGTGGCTCCAGATAGCTTCACAGTGCTGTGCTTAACCTCTTGTGCCACCAGGGAAGCCCCGTTATAGGGAAGACTCTTAAGGAGCAACTATTTATATATCTGTCAGAGGCCAGCTCATAGACACTGTAATATTGTACAAATGAAAACAAGACTTTTGTGTGACTTGAGAAGGATATAATTGTCAAAGGCCTGACTGCATGACTCTAAAATATTTAAATACTATAGGAAATATGAAATGCTGGCAAAGGAGTCAAATTCCTACGTGGAGAGACTAGTTATTTAGAACAACTGTGTATCACTGAAATTGCCTTAGCAAGTCTTTAATTCAAATCTAATAAACGGCTTATCCTCCATGGTATTAAAAGTAAAATTTTAAAATGGAGAACAAGTTTTTTAAGATAAACTAACTCAAAATATTTAAACCCAGAAAGTAAGAATTAGTTATATTTGTTGCTTCTGCGTTCTGGATGAAGGTGGTAAGTCATTCTAAATTTTTGGTGCTTGATCTTCAAAACATAAAGAACATTTTCCAGGAAAGGGAAAAATATTTTCAATAGTACAACCACAGGAAAGATTTCATTCAATCAATGGGTATACTCAAGGATAAAAAACAGCTTTATTCCACAAAGAAACAAAACAAAGGAACAGACATAACAAAACTTAAACGAACCCCAGAGAGATGACTGCAGAATTGTGAGATCTAGAGGGGAGAAGTGTGGGGAGTGGGTGGAAAAAGGGGAGGGGACCAAATGGTCTATGGTGGAGGATTAGGGTGCTTTGATAGTGAGTATGGCGTGGTGAAATACAGAAGAGATGTGAACCTATTCCCCTAAATCATACACAACATTGTAAACCAAAGTTATCTCAACAACAAAAAGTTAACAGAAAAAGTCACCCAACACATTATCTGGGGAATGCATTTATTTAAAAAACTACTGCAAATCCTGAATCATTCAGAAAAAGACAAGAAAGAAAGAGCTTATTCCAGAGGGAAGAGAGGCTATATACTGCTGTGTATAGGCGTTTTATCTCTGGAAAGGTAATGTGAACCTTTAAGAAGGTTCTGGAATGTTAGGCTAAGAAGCAGAAGTTATTCTATTAGCCTGTGGTTCTTCTTCTTTTTTTTTTTTTTAAAGATTTATTTATGCATACAAGCTGGGGCCAGAGGTGTGGGGTGGTGAGAGGATTCACCAGAGACAGAGTGGGGAGCACAACAAGCAGATGACTGAAATACACTGCTGAGGGGAGCAACAGGCGAGACAGGAGAGGTCTGCTGCTCCATGTGGGAATCTCCCTGGCCAGTATTGAACTCGTGCTACAGTGGCTCTGGATAGCTTCATAGTGCTGTGCTTAACCCACTGTGCCACCAGGGAGGCCGGGCCTGTGATTCTTAACTGGAGTGTAAGTTACAAAACTAGGGGGGAATAAAAGAAAGGAAAACTGCAAAGAGAGACATACAATTACAAATTGACAAAAGACAGAATTTTGGATCTGATGCTTTGAGTTGGCTTAGACATTAAACATTACAATAATGGTCATCAAAGGGAGCTTTTAGTTGTTTTTCCTTTTTACACTTACTTTTTTTTTTAAAGATTTATTTGTTTATGCATACAATGCTGGGGTACAGGCCAGAGGTGTGGGGCAGTTGAGAGGGCTCACCAGAGACAGAGTAGGGAGCAGAACAGGCAGATCGAAGAAATACACTGCTGAGGGGAGCAGCAGGTGAGGCAGGAGATGTCTGCTGTGCCATGTGGGAATCATGTCTCTGCTGCTGACAGCTCCACAGCGCAGAGCTTAACCGTTGCACCACCAAGAAGGCCCCACACTTACATTTTTTGATAGCAAAAATAAACCATGTTTCCAACATGGCTCTATATAAATGTATTTAAAAAACATACAACTAAACAGCAACACGGACTCAAATCCACACATTCTGATTTTATAGCCAGTGTGCTTCCCATCATCCCACAGAGGCCAACACTTGAAAGTGGCATTTTAGGAAAGTGAGTATGCTATAAGGAATGGATTAGATGAAGCAAGAAACTAGAGGAACTGACAGAACAAAAGCTATCGCTGTATCATTCCCAAACACCCACAAGTTAGAAGAAACACTATTTTTGAAGAGATGTCAGTGACACAATACCTGGATTTTATTAATTAAATAAAAACAAATTTAAAAGTGAACATTTTATTAAAAGTAATATTCTAGGATGACTTCCCCAAAGAGTGATTCATGGGGTGCAGGGAAGACAACGAGAAGTTACTTCATGTGGTTCCTTGAATCCTTAGGCACATCAGCTAGAGTGTAGAGACATATCTGTACTACAGTATTTTTCATATTTATGCAGAAGGTATTACAATTAATTAACTCTATTTATTTAAAAGTTTTATTGAATTCAATCTAGTACTTTATCTTATATTTCCTTTTTTGGTGGATACCAAAAATACAAGCACAACTGTATAAGCATATCTGCAATTGGAGGAGAAGAGGCACTTCTCATGCTGGTGTAAGTGACAAGTCCCATGGACCATCTGAAGAATCTATTTAAAGAATAAATCTGTCTTAGAGCATTAAGCTTTGCCTACAGTTTCTGTTCGTGCAATGGTCATTAATGCCTATTAAATGGTAGGCACTGTATTAAGCAACAGGAATAAAGAGATAATTAAGTCTCAGTCTTCTAGCCTCGGAGACTTTCAATCTGGGGAAGTGAAAAATGTAAATGTTTATGACTATAATGAACTGAGTGCTAAAGAAACACAGAAGTATTTAACATATGAACAAAAAATTTAATCTCTCTAAATGTTAATGTCTTACTTTCAGTTTCAACCTTTCAAAACCCTTTTCCAAGCTAAATGTCAAATATTGAAGGAGAAAGACAATATGCTAAAAGCAAATACTATAAAACATTCTTGAGATTCAACACTTCAGGTAAATTTTTAGTGTGCTGTCTCAGAGAGCCATGCCTGGAGAGTTACTTAAAAGGTCACTCCCATTTGTGAAATTAGTTAAAAATATAAATAAATATTTGACTGGACACTGATCAAAGGATGGGCTAGAAAACCTTAACTAAACTAGGGGCATTGGGGGCCTCCCTGGTGGTTCAAGGAGTTAAGTCTCAGCACTATGAAGCTATCTGCAGCCACTGCAGCACAAAGCAGGAGTTCGATCCCAGGCCAGGTAGCTTCTCACATGGCGCAGCAGACCTCTCCTGTCTAGTCTGCTGCTCCCCTCAGCACTGTATTTTAGTTAATCGGTCTGTTCTGCTCCCTACTCTGTCTCTGGTGACTCCTCTCACCTCCCCCCACATGCCTCTGTCCTACAGCTCAGTTCTTGTATGCATAAATAAATAAATCTTAAAAAAAAAAAAAGAACTAATGGCATTGGGAAAGCACTAAGATTAGCTCAAATGCAAGGAAGGACTGGAAAAAATTTCCTGTCACTCTAGCTTTGAAAGATAATTAGACATACAATACTATTTATATAAATTTGCTGTTATATCTTGAAAACTTACAAGTTAACCACCAGATACCACTTCACACCCACTATGATGGCTACAATCAAAAAGACAGTAACAAGTGTTAGTGAAGATGTATATAAATTGGGAATGTAAAATGTACAGCAGCTCTGGCTAACAGCTAGACAAGTTTCTCTAAATATTAGACATAGAGTTACCATATGACCCAGTAATTCTACACCGAGCTATATATCCAAGATAAGAGAAGCTATACATTATCATAAAATTTATGATAAAATTTGAACAAATGTTCAAATAGCAACATAATTATACCAGACAAAAATATTCTGAGGTAGAAACAATTCAAATATCCATCAGCATAAAATATGCATAAAATATGACATATCTATAAAAGTTGGATTATTGTTCAGTCATAAAAGGCATGAAGTATTTCTGATCTATGCAACATTTGAAAATATTATATTTAGTCAAAGGAATCAATCACAAAGCGCTACATTTTATGATTCCACTTATATGAAATGACCATAAGAAGCAAATCTAGAGAGACAGAAGGTAGATTAGTTGCTGCCTAGGACTAGGGAGAGAGAAGGGGTGGAGGAACACTGCTATTCAATATGGGGTTTCTTTCTGAGGTAATGCAAATTGATTATAAAGCCAAGATATGGAAACAACCGAAGTATCCAAGGACAGATAAAAGGACAGAGATGTGATATAGACACATGATGGAATACTCCTCAGCCATAGGAAAAAGATGAAATCTTGCCATTTTGACAACATGGATGGACCTTGAGGGGATTATACTAAGTGAAATAGAAGGAGAAAGACAAATACCATATGATCTCACTTATTTGTTTAATACAGAGCAAACAAAAACAAATCCTTAAACTGACAACAGAATGGTGGTTACCATAGGGTAAGAGGGACAGCCAGGATGGCGATGGATGGTGACCGGACATCAGTAGTAGATATGGCAAGAAAATGTAATCTTGGCACCTATTACCTCAAAAAGAAAAAATTGTGATGGCTGCACAATTTTGTGAAATATAAAAAACCATTGAACTGTACACCATCAATGAATGTCTATAAGCCACAACATTGAGTAGTTTAACAATGAAAACTTTTATCCTTACCCAGTCTTTGCGGCCTAAGATCTTGCCAGGCTTTCAGTTTTTCCTCCCCTCCTGTTTTCTAACATTTCAAACCCAAACTTTAAATATAACTTCAGAGATCTTACTTAACAAAAAGACGATGCTCCTGTTATTTTTTAAGATTATACTTAAAAAGCAGTCAATTCAGAAGAGCGTATAGATTCATATAAGGAATATAGGAAATGCTGTCTCTAGCATTAAAGAAATTAGAGGACAGGAGGGGAGCTCTCCCCTTCAATATGTGACTTCCTCTAGTTTCTGTCATTCTATTTTTCAAAATATTGAATAGAAGGAATCCTATATCCACTTTGCTTATTTCCTCCTCAACCCACTATAATCTGGCTTCTTCTCATACCCCAACTCCACACTGCATTTTCTAATCTCCAAATGACTTCTATTTGGCAAACAGAATGGGTACTTTCTCAACCTTACCTTACCAGTCCTCCCAGAATTAGGTGACTTTGATACTTACTCATTTTTCCTAACTCTCCCAGGCTTTTTCTGACATCCTTTGGGTTCCCCTCTCTTCTCTTGACCATACCTTCTAGAATGATCACCAGCACTTCCTTTTCCTGCTGCTGTTTACACGCTGACGCTCTTCAATCTAAAAGCTGGTCGCCCTATACGCTTGCCTAAATAAACTCATTCACTACCGTGACTTCTATTTCTTAGATAACTCTCAAATCTTTAACTCCAACCTCTCATCTTTCTTGAGCTCTTTGTTTCTACTAGATGTCTCAAAGGCAGTTCAGTTTTAACATGTACAAAACGATATTCATTCTCTTCTCCCTTGAAATTTCCTCCCACCATCTTTCTCCTTGGTTTTTTCTCCTCCCTTATTTCTTTTCTCTATCAAATGGCATATTCTAATTTGGGCGATAGTGTACCAAGCTAGAAATCTTGGATTCATTCAATATTACAATATTTTACTCTTTTACTACCCACACCTAATAAACCATTCAGACTTCTTTTTTAATCCTTATTGGATCCTTTTATATACTCTAGTCTGCCGTCTTGATTTAGTTCAGGTTCCCATATATCATTTGTTCTTTAATGTCAACAGCTTCCAAAATCCTCTCCATCATCCCCTAATTCATTCTTCATACTGCCATAGAATCAACTTTATATAACATAAATCTATCTAGTAATTACTAACCTTTCAAAAACCATGAAATGGCTCTCCCAGAGACCCAGACAGTAGCAATCTTCAATTTTCTACCACAACCTATCTGAATGATATAATGGAAAACTAAAGTAAAGCAGGCTGGAGGGGGGAAGTTTGAGGGTGAAGTGGGGACAAAACCACTGCTGGAGTATACAGCAAGCAGGTCTATTAACACCTGCCTACTTCTCCTGTGACTCTAAGAGTTACAGTGTAAAACTGTCCCAAACTACTGTTATTGGTCTATAGAATAGAACGCAGAATACATACAAGGCCCTTCCTAATCTGACCACTGCCTAATTTTTTCAAGTTCACCGTTAGCCTTTATTATACATTACCTTACTGTTCATAAAATGTCCTGAGACCTCCTATCCCCTGTCAAGACATCCCCTGATCATTTCATTTCAAAGTCTATGAAGTTAAAACTCTTTATTATAATACTGTTTCCTCATTTGTAAATATGAAAAAGTACAGACCGTAGTATATTTACTTGTTTTTATCACTTTCATTCTCTTACAAGTATGCAATGACTAGAGGTGACATGACAGATGATAATGTGGGAAATACGACATTGCAATATTCTGCAGTAGGTAAGAGAATCCAGCTTTCTTCTACTAAGCCAGACATTAAGGAAATCTGCAAAAATATAGAAATAATGCTGCTTCTAATTATTTTTTGTTTTAAATAATAATTTCCGGTAATAATTACACACCAGCTATGTGGCTTAAAGAAAGTGGTGATCCTTTCTTATAGGAATAGTAATATAGGAATAATGTTTTGCTTACAAAAATATTTTAAATTATATACGGGAAACGTATTTATACATTTTACGTTGACTGGCAGTAGCAAACTACCCACAAACAATGTGATAAAATACAGTATACAGATTATACGGTTTGTTACCATTATTTTAAAACAAACTAATTTGAGAAATATTTTAATATGACAAACAAAAACTCTTCGATATACTCAGTTATTTTTTTAAAGATTTATTTATGTATGCATACAAGCTGGGGTGTAGGCCAGAGTGGTGAGAGGATTCACCAGAGACAGAGTAGGGCACACAACAGGCAGACTGACTGAAGTACACGCCTGAGGGGAGCAGCAGGCGAGGCAGGAGAGGTCTACTGCGCCATGTGGGAAGGTCCCTGGCTGGGAACTCATGTTGCAGTGGCTCTGGATAGCTTCAGAGTGTTGCGCTTAACCTGTTGGGCCACCAGGAAGGCCCTAATCAATAATTTTTAGGAGTAAAGGAGTCTTGTCACCAAATGGTGTGAGAAGTGCTGCATTAACTATAGCAGATTATATGCTATTTCTTAAACATTTGCCTGGTGATGATGCACTTCCCCACCACTGGCCTAGTTCAATCCACCTCAAAAATCTCAGCTTTATTCTGAAAAAATGGGATAAATAAAGATTTTGAAATCAGGTAAGATACTTAGCTTCTCAGAGTATGTTCCTAAAATACAGGTTATATCTACCTCATAAATTGTTGGTACATTAAATAACAGTGTAAAATATCTGAAACAGCATTTAGCATGTAGTAGAGATGAAAAATGTTAATTTCCTTTCTACTTAAAATAATTTATAAAGTCACTACCATTAGTGTAGCAGAATAAAAACTATGTAACAATTATTTAGTCATAACAAAGCAAGCAAATTGGTTATTTTGAGCTGCTCTGTCAAGATTAGTGTTGTAATTGTAATACCGTTGTATTGTGTAATATTGAATTAATGGTATAATAAATCCCCTGAAATGCATAACTTCTTTTATGGTAGTTTTGTGGTTACTGTTGATTGATAAACTAAGGTCAGATTAATTTAAAACATCAAGTTAATTAAAATAGCATTTTAACAAAGGATGGTTTGTTACTATGCCGAATGTGTCCGTAAATATCCATAAACTGTCCTCCTAATGTTCTACCAAAAAATACTATAATTTACACCTTTGCCGCATCCTGTTTAACACTTCACTGAGCCCACTCATTAAACTTTTGTTTTCACCTTCATAAATGGATTAAGCACCAGATTTTAAGTTGAAACTGCCATATTTACTTGCAGCTTAAGTGTTATTTTTTAGGAAGAAGTGTTTAATGCACATTAGGTAAATTTTAGCCTGATTAGATTAAATCTACTTGTTTCAACACTTTAACCAGACATGATAAAGTTTTAAAAAGGAAAAGAAAATGATTTAAAATGAAAGACTGCCACCTCTTTCCTTCTATCTCTCTTAATTACATAAATTAGCTATATAAGAATATGCAGATCTTAGCACAGTAATTTGTAAGCTATGACTTAAAAATCAGTGTCCACTGTAGCCTTGGAAGTAAGTAGCATTTTTCTTTCTTTTTTTCTTTAAACACTTTTCTTTTTTTAAAGAGGAAAGAACTCATCTCTTTAAGCCGCCTGCCAAGGTAAGAGAGCTGACCAATAGTAGCAATGGGACCAAAACCCAGGCCCATCAAATGTGAATGGATGCCACCCAACCATAGACATTTATTTGAGATCACCACTGTCTATAACATATAAGCAATCATCTCTGCATTGTAGTTTACACCATCTCCATACCTCAGATTCCTATCCTTTAAGAGAATGAGTGACACAACACACCACAGTCCAGAATAGATAATCACAGAATAGTTAATGACTGCCAGAAAAAAATTCTATCCTTACTCGTAAACAAGAAATTAAAATTAAAATACCATTTTCAACCATCAAATTATCAAAGATAATTATTCGATGAATACTTGTGCATTATTGACAGTTGTATAAACGGACATAACTTCTTTGAAAGGTTATTTATAACACATGTCAAATGTTTATATCCTTCAACTACTAGAAAATATTTCATGCAATAATCCAAAACAAATTCTTTACATACATGTTTATAATAGAATTATGATATATAATAGAAAATAATTGTCCTAAACATTCAACCATCAGGAAATGGTTAAACTATAGAAGAGTTACAAGGCAAAATACTATATATAACCACTTCAATTTATTTTTACGAAAGAAAATATATACTGGCATTTATAACTGGAGTAATACTGAAAGTCTAAGTTGAAAACAAAACAAAACAAAACCCAAGAACATAAAATCATACATGCAGTACGTATTAAAAATACTAACAGAAGTAGCCTTTGAGTGATGGGATTATAGAAAGGCTGGAGAGAATGATGTAAAGAGCAGAGTTTTCATGATCACTTGTTTCCCAGGGCAAAGCATTACTATTCTATAACAGAATATGGTTATAATAGCCAGATTATCTCTAAGGTTCAGTTCTAAAATGCTAAATTTTAAAACTGCATTTTTAATTCATGTTAGAATTTAAGAACAACAGTACACTTAGAATCTATTTGTTTATTTTCTATTTTCTTTCCATGGCAGAGGTGATACATTCCCTCTAGCCTTCCAGTAAAAGGGAAAAGTGGGACCAAGTAGCAGTCTAAATTATAGTTATTGCTTATTAAGTCACAGAATTAAAAAAAAAAAAAAGACAGTAAGAGAATACCCTTAGTCATCAAACTTTGAATGTGGAATCACCTAGCTATCCCTAGGTACCATGGAAGGAAAAGGAAACTCTTTACAATTCTTGAGAAATGAAATCTCCGACAGGAATCCCTGACTCATCCCTAAAGCATGAACCTAAGGTTACTTCCCCTGCACAGGAGTTCAGAGACTGGGCACCTGCTTGATGGCCGGCATCACCAAACAATGCTCTTTCCTGACAGGATATGCCTAGGGATACAAGATGACTAGCTTGCAAACCAGAAGTTGCCAGGGATCCCACCACCTCTTCGTCTACAATTTAAATAAGAACAATAAAGACTAGTTTTAAACAGTTTAAGTAAAGGTTTACTTCTATTTTTGCTATAGAGTAGTAAAAAGGGGACTCCATACAACTATAGTAAATGACACCATTCAAAGATACCAACACAAAATTCTTAACAATAAGAAGAGAAATGACTTCCTTATTCTTCTAAGGTCAAAAATTAAAAAAAAAAAACAAAAAACCCACAACCTAAATATCAAGAGAAAATGTTTCAAATAAGGCACAAATTATTTAATCTATATTTTTCCATCTTCAAAAGATACCAACAAAATCTTACTCCTATCCTTTATCAGAAAGCTCAACAATATTATCAGAATATTTTATGAGATTAATGATCCATTTTTATAAGCTGTTAATTTTAATGTTAAAACTTTATACTAGACTGAAGTCTCTTTAAAATGTGAAAAAGTATTCAGTACTAGAAGTCATTTCACCTGCACCTTGTAAACAATTATTGTACTTTGAAACAAAAACTAGCCAATGTTTGCTGCCCATTCATTTTTATACATTAACTTTGTATCCTTTTCACAGCCCAGAATTTCAGACTTAAATGATTCTTGGAGGTGTATCTTGTTCAGGTGCAAAAATTTCCCTTCTTTATTTCCTATTTCCAAACCCTTCCAAAGCTAAGGAGCAACCACTTCCCAAAGTCCGACTTCCTTTTCTATTCCCCAGACCTCCAGGGTTTCCAACGCCCCAGTCTTGCGCAATATCCGTAGGAGCAGCCACCGCAACCACCGCCTCCTAAGCCGGGAAACAACCCTAAAGGGAACATTGTCCAGTAGAAAAATAAAGGGGAGGGGGGGGCAATGTAGGACGTCTACTTCTGATCCCACGCCTTCGGACCTGACCCCCTCTCACAATAACGTATCGAGAGCAATTTTACGAACAAGACTTTTAACCTCCTATCCAGCTAGCCTGCACAAGCAGAGGGCGGAAGGGGGGGGAGGCTGGGAAGGTTATCTTCTAGTTCAGGGCTTCAGCCCGTATCATCGCCTCCGCCCCACCAGGACTATTGTTCCCATATTCCCCACCCCCACCCCGGATAGGAAGTGATAGTCACATCCCCTCCGCCTTCGGCAATATTCCCCAAGGAGTCCTAAGTAGGCTTCCTTCAGGATCACCACCCCCTCCACACACCCTCACACTGAACCCCCCCCCCCAATCTGAAGTCACGTTGACCCTAACACCACTTCAAACCAAGGTCTCAGGAGAGAAGAGACACGACGGAGGGAAATGGTAATTTGGCAAACCACAAGATTCCTTAGGGACAATCCTTTCTCAAAGGTTGGGAATAATTTCGAACCTAGAAACTGCAGACATCCTACCCTGTCCACTTCTATGACCAGCCTGAGCTAAAGGACCCCCGAGTTAATGCCAACCTTGGCACTCCCGTTCCTCCGTCAGCCGCGATTCGCTCTCCTCCCGGGGTAGACCCCAGCCTCGACCCTCCAGGAGGCGCACGGTGGATGGAGCTGTGAGCAGACACTAGCCCCTCCGGCCTGCACCTCACATGCCTCCAGCTCCCGGCCCGAGAAACAATAGGTGGTCACGGGCGGCGGTGCTGGGTGCGGGCTCGGCGCGCGGCCGCTCCCAGGGCGTCCCGAGCGCCCGCAGAGGCGGCCGCGAACGCCGAGGGGAAAGGAGGCCGAGGGGCGGAGGCGGTTTCAGCTCCCGCCAGCCTCCGAGCCCACCGGCCTCCGGGTTGGGGTGCGCCCCCTCCGCCCCTCGGCTCACCGCCGCACACAAAGCGCTGGCGGCCGGAGCCGGCCGAGCTCGGCGGCGGTGGGCTCCGGTGCCGACGAGAGGAGGCGACAGCGCGGGGAGGGACTCACCATGAAGTCCCGGGCGAAGTTGTCCTCCCCATTGTGGTCCGGACTCTTCATGGCCTGGACCCTCTGGATGAATTTCCTCAGGATTTCCACTTGCTCCATCCTCCCGCGTCCCCTCGGCTGCGGTCGCTGGCCCCCCCGCCGCCGCCCGCCTGCCCGGCGCAGAGCCCGCTCCGTCTTCCCCAGCTCGTTCCCCCAGGCCGTCCCCTCCCTCCCGACCCCCGCCAACCCCGCTGTTGCCCGCTCCTCCCCACCGCTCAAGGCGGCGGCAGCGGCTGCACCCGCCCGGCTCCCGACACTACAACTTCCAGGAGCAGCAGCCGTTCTACAATACGAGGCGAGCCGCTGCGGCTAACGCCAACCCCAGCCCCCAGCTTGCCCCATCCTCCTTCCCCGCCCTCTCCTCTACGGTCGGAGACGCAGCCACCGCCTCAGGAACAAGGCTCTCCGCTCGCCCTGCCCCCCCCCTTCCCGGTTCCTGCTCGCCCCCCCTTCCCACTAGCAGCCGGGGCCGCCTCTCCCCACGGGCGCGCCCCCGCCGCCACCCAGACGCGCGGTCCCGCGCCGCAGCTCCGCCCCAAAAGCTACGCCGCGCCGATCCGCCCCCGCTCGCCACGCCCCCAGGACCACGCCCCCCGCGCCCTCCCGCCTATCCCAGGCCCACCGTGAGTGGCTGGAAGGCGATTCGGCCATAGACTGGGCTACTTGACTCCATTTCCGGGGCGTGGCCCCGTTTCGGCAGCGCGTTCCTCTAGGGTGCATAAGAAGGTGGGATTTCGGCTCTGAGCTAAAGAAACGCTAATGTGTCGGAGTAGGACTTTAGTTGAACTTGAAGTGTCTCTGCCAGCTAAGATGGAAAGCGTATTTCCAGAGCTTCCGCGCCGTTGCTAGCTGTGGGGTGGTACTACAAGTCCCGGCCGGCAGGAGTCCAGGAACGGGGACGGAGAGGGCGGCGGCGGTGGAGAGAGAGGCATGCTGGGAACTGTAGTAGCGTCTTCGTGGTCACAGCTGGTGTGTCTTCGTCTTACTCATGGTCATTGAGTATTGACGGCAATTAGCCCTTGACGTGTCTGAGATTGACTACGGCCAAGAAAGCGAAGTACTTCTTGAGTGAAAGTACGTTTGCTTTTTGCGAATCCGTCTAAATCCTGGCAAGTGAGCTCCTGAGATTGAGTGCGCCGTAATACATAGACGTGTGGAAGAGGGATATAGTGTTTGGTGAATGGGAAGGAATTTTTCTTGTTACCTGTAGATTGGCAACACTTAAGAACCGAATAAAAGACTTTCTATCATAGGATGGACTAATTCAGTAATTTTACAAAGAAAGTAATTCGCCCAGGGTCCCCCAGCATTTTCTTAGTAAAACCAAAACTAGAAATCAAAACCTTTAACTCGTTACAACACCACTTTGCTTCTCACTGAGGAATGTAGACGTGATAAAATGACAGAAGTGAAGGATTTGATCCGTGGACTTATTTTGGTCACTTTTACCCACGGACAACATTTATTTACAGATCAGGCTGGTCAGGAAATTTGGTTTAGGCAGGAATATCAGTGGTAGGCCCCCTTCCCCTGAGTGAATATTTGCAAGCACCATGGGATTTAATGATAAACTCTTCAAATAAAATACATATGATTAACAAGATTCAATTTACTTACTCTGCAACAGTATTCTATTTAATACAACTAATGTGTACCATTCCTCTCCTCAGAAATATGCACTTCAGATGTGACCTTCCAAATCTCTTCTTTGCGTTTATGTACAGGTATGTGCATGTAAAAAGATAAAGTTTTCTTCATCAGTTTAAAAATTCAGTTAGAGGAATAGCTTAATTTCCGGTAGTTTATTTGAAACACGGGTCTGAACCAGATACTTAGACTCAATTTCATTGCATGTGTGAAAGGGTCAAATTCTGAGCTTGATTACCTACCAGTATAGCTCACTGAAGAGAACCCTTTTCTCTCAGATCAGGCTATATATTAGACAAATTGTTTAACAGTCTAGTGACATTCTGGTGGGAAGTGTTACTTGTTTGAGATATTGAGTCCTATTTGACTAGTGTTGTGACAGTGATCGTTTTCTTTAGTCTTTTCTCTTACTGGCCAACTTCTTTTTCTTTCTTGCAACTCTTGAATGTTTTTTGAGTTATTAGCAGCTACCTTTGGCATCCGATGTTATAAATTTCAGCTGTTTTGGAAAAGCTTAGCAGTGCTGTCTTTTTAATATTTAGTTTTCAGGTCATGTCTCAATTTAACAGATCTTTTTTGATTATGCCACAAAATTAGAAGGATTACAATATAGATGTGTTTGTGTGTGAAAGATATACAAATATGTTTTAGGGATAGCTTAGTTCAGGAGACAGAAAAAAACAAGCTTTTAGTTAAGTTAGTAAATGTCAAATAAGTAATACAGAAAATGAATGAGTGGTACAATTTTAAAAAGAAAAAAATTGAATCGAATTGTCAGGACATGAGATGGTCACAGGGATGGACCACCAAGTATAAATAAAATTAAGTTTAAACAGAAGGACAACTAGGCAAGAGAACCAATGGAACCGAAAGCATGAAGGCGACAAATCAGAAGTTTGGAGTAGAATTATTGTATATGTGTGAAGGCTTTAGAGTAGCTTGGACTGGACTCTGGAGTGCATTGAAGCCCTGGTTAAGGATTCAAATTAGATATTGTTGGTGAGGGAGCCACCAAAGGTGTTCTTGAGTATAGAATCAAAGTTAGAAAAATATTAATCTAGTACTTTTGGGGTAAAGGTGATTAGTGGCAAAGAAGGAATGAGAAATACTGGAAGCCAATATATGAAGCATTGAAAGCTGGTATTAAGCTTACTGTGCTACAATTACATAGATATAGATGGAGGGGAGTCTGAAGGAACTTACAGATTTAGAGGGCAAGAATGAAGATAAATTAAAAATGACTGGTTACCAGATTGGAAGAGGTCAGGAAGTTTGACTGAATACACGGTAGTGTGATGACATAGTCAGTTGGACACTTTCACACATAGATGGAGAGAAATATGGACACATCTTTAGAACCAATTTGAACATAAAGGTATCAAAATAGAAACATAAGTGTGCTGTGATGGTGCCTCCCTCGTGGCCCAATGGATTAAGCGCAGTGCTGTGGAGATGCCCTAGTTCGATGCCCAGCCAGGGAGATTCCCACATGGCGTGGCAGACCTCTCCTGCCTCGCCTGCTGCTCTCCTCAGCAGGGTATTTTGGTCCATCTGCCTGTTCTGCTCCCCACTCTCTCTGGTGAACCCTCTCACCACCCCATACCTCTGGCCTGTACCCCAGCTTGTATGCAAAAATAAATAAATCTTTAAAAAATTTTAAAAAAGCATGCTACGATGGAAAAATGTATAGATATATATACAGCTGTGTGCAAACATACTTGCTTATTGCAGCCTTACTTGTAATGGCAAGACTGGAAACAATGCACATGTCTAGCAAAAGGCAGTAAGCAACAAGATCGTATACATACATAAGTTCTATAATGCCATTAAAAAGTGAAAAAAGATATATGTTGATATATAATAGGCCCCATGCTCTATTAAATGAGAGAAGATGGCCAGTCATTATATTTATGGTATTCTTCCATTTATGAAAAATTAGAATGTAGATAAAATGCTTGGACGTAGCAGAATTTTTCTGGAGGATACTTCAAAAACTCTTAGCTGTGGTTGCCTTTAGGAAAGCCTTGAGATTTTTAATAGAGAAACAATTTCTAATGTGTATACTTTTTAATATTCTGAATATTTTACCATGTGCAAGTATTACTTTTCTAAGAAAATAAATCTATTTCATCACAAACTTTTTGACTTTCAATCTAGGTGGTAGGAAGAATAGCATTACCTTTTACAGAAACAGGCAAATCAAAAAAAAAAGGGGAAGCTAATCTTGTTTGGGAAATTAAAAAAAAAATAACACGTGACAGGCTAGGTTTCAGAATGCTTCCCTACCTATACCCTACCGATACCTGATTGTTCTGCATATCCTCAGCAACACCCAAGGGTCTGGGCACTTGACCCAAGTTAACCAATCCAAGTAGTCTGGGCAGTGACCCATGGCCTGGTGTAGAAACATGATATGGACCAATCAGTTCTCCCTGTTAGGAATCTGAACTTAGAAACCTAGAGGGAATAAGTCATTAAACAGCAAGGACAGAAGCTGAATGTCATGGGTAGAACTAGGGATTTGGTACACTGAATTCTTGTGAAAGAGAGAGAAAGTATAGAGAATCTGGTTAGTCAAGAAAGGGTCATTAAGTACACACGCAGAGATATTTAGAGATGTCAGGCTATAACCCATGTGGCCATGGGATTGCTGAAGAGGATCCCCAGAGCAACCTATGACTTTTTCATAGCCTTTTGGGATAGATTTGGTTGACTTTGATTCCATAAATAAATTTTGCTTTTCCTGAAACAGACTGGGGAAATAATAAAAAGCATGGGCTCTGAACTCAGAGAGATGAAGTTTCAAAAACCCTCCATTTTCTACTTAAGGCAAGTCATTTAGCCTCTCTAAGCCTTAGTTTCCAGAGAGGGAAGCTGCCTCTTGGTGTCTTAAAGTGCTGTGTTTCAGAATTAGTATACTAGACATCACACTTGTTCATAGAAAACACAAAATAAGAACTGGTTAAACAAAGAATCAATGATTTCTAGACCTTTTGCTTTTTTACTTCTGTATCTTCTTTAGGCTCTTTTCCTATTTACTACCTTCACTCTGGGTAAATACATGATGAATGAGAAGAAAGCCAGATGCCATTTTAAAAAATCTCTCCTCTTAATACTTGTGGGAAAGTTTAAGACAAATAATCCAAAAGAAGTTTCAGGATTATCTACCTGGTTTCATATTCACAGTATCCCTTTCCTCCTAGCTAGATGAAAGTAATGCTTTAAAGTAATGCTTTAAATCTGTAGAGAAATAGAGTATTTACAGCTTTTCTCTCTTAAGAGCTACCTTTGTTATGCATTTCCTAGCATTATAGCTCTCTCTCTCTCTTTTTTTTTAACAACCCTGGGAAGTAGTTTGCTATCACTGTCCTCATTAATGGATGAAAAACTAAATAAAACATAGGAGTGAACATGACTAGCTCACTTGTAAAAAACAAATGTCAGACGCATGGCCAGAACCCACAGGTCCTGAGTTTCCAGCTTGTTGCATAAACCACTGAGTCACAACACTTTTATACCTGTTGTAATTTAAGTAAAACTACAGATGAAGATTCAAACCATTCCTGAGATTCTCCTAAAGTAGCACTTCTAAAAATAAGCTGTCATTTCATCCTACATCCCTCAGTCCTCTCTACTCAAACTAATGGATTCATAGCTAAGAAATTATTGGAGAGTGAATAAGACAGAAGGGAGGGAAATTCTTCTCTAGTTCATTCTTAGTATCCCTTACTCCCTCATTCCTAGACCTAGTCACAGCAAAAAATCTGTTAAACATTTTAAAATCTGTGTTTGTTGTTGAAATATGTATTCCAATAGACAGGGAACTGGGGGAAAAGAAACATAGCTTTTTAGTTTAGAAAAGCATAAGATTTTTAGAAAAAGACATAAAAATGGAGAGACATAGAAAGAATGAGGATCGCTTAAGACCTATGTAATTCTCAATCTCCGTATCTTAGAGCTTTATCACATAATAGCCCATTTATTCTAATAACTGTACCCTGAAATATTTGGGCCAGATGTTATTATCCCCATCTTTGTTTATGCATTAGAATACTAGTGGGGATAATAATAAAACTTGGAAAAATTAAGTGATTTGCCCGAGGTCATACAGACTGGAACCAAAACTCAGGTGACTCTCCACTGAATAAAAACTTCAGAATGTTACACAACAAAAGCTAACTAGTATAATAATAAATGCTAACTGCAGAAGAATGCAGTGATTAAATCCACCCTCTTCTCTAACTTTTCCATCTTATTTTTTATGCTCTTTCATTTAGTATTCAGAGAAAAATTAAAATTTTATAAATAACTTCAAAGTCAAATACTACCTAAGCATTTAATTAGTGATCCTTCAGTTTACTGGCATTTAGTTGCTGTATTCAGAACTGGATTATTAACAAGGGCTGTGAAATATTACATCATACAAAATCCATCCACTATATTGATTGGGCTCAGGTCAAAATATCAACCAAAAACTCTAACCAAGTAAAAATCCTTAACCAGTAAAAGTCCTTTTCATCTAGAGATGGCTAATACTTACAATTGAAAATAAATTGTGATTCTGTTTATATGAGGTATCTAAAGTATTCAAATTCATAGAAACATAAAATAGAATTGTGGTTACCAGGGGCTATAGGACAGCAGAATAGGAATTTGTTGTTTAGTGGGTATAGCGTTTTGATTTGCAAGATGGGAAAGTTTTGGAGATCTGATTTACAACAATGTGAATAAACTTAACATTGCTGAGGGCTTCCCTGGTGGCGCGGCAGTTAAGCACTGTGCTGTGGAGCTGTCAGCAGCGAGACGCTAGTTCGATGCCCAGCCGGGGAGATTCCCACATGGCACCACAGACCTCTCCTGCCTTGCCCGCTGCTCCCCTCAGCAGTGTATTTCCGTCGATCTGCCTGTTCTGCTCCCCGCTCTGTCTCTGGTGAACCCTCTCGCCACCCCATGCCTCTGGCCTGTACCCCAGCTTGTACACATAAATAAATAAATCTTTAAAAAAAAAAAACAAAAAAAAACTTAACATTGCTGAACTATACATTCAAAATTGGTTAAGGCAGATTTTGTGCTTTGCATTTTTTATCATTATATGAATGCATCAGTTGTGTCCTTGGGATGGTGAAAAAATACTGTAGATGGCTAGAGTAGTGATGGCTGTACAAAAGTGTGTATGGATTTAATATGTCACTGAACTGTATATTTAAAAATGGTTAATATGGTAAGTTTTATGTTAGGGATATTTTATCACAGCAAAAAAAATAATTGTTTTTAAAGTTCCAATGTGGTTTTATCTTTTCGTTACTTTCACTATTCTGTGAAAAACTTTCCATTTTATATTTCAGCATAGGCCATTATAAAGATGAAATTTCTTTGAGCCCCTCAATTATTAGGCCCATGGTCAAAAATAAGTAATTGGTGGTGTTAGGGAGTTATTCAAGTCTAACTAAAATCTATGGAGGGAAACTTCGTTTCCAGGATTCATCATAACATTATGCAAAAATCTTTTAATGCCCATAGAATCCCACAAGGTACTTACATGCATACTGTATTATGATATTCAGTGAAGTCATTAGACAAATACCTTGTCTCATCAGTGTCTATCATATAAATAATGCTGCTATGAACACAAGAGTGCATAGATTTTTGTATCATTTTCATATTCTTTACATAAATATCTAGCAGTGATACTGCTGGATTATATGATATTTTCACTTTTATTTTGTTACGGTATCTCCATACAGTTTTTCATAGAGGCTGCACCAATTTAATTTACATTCCCACCAACAGTGTGTGAGGGTTCCTTTTTCTTTGCATTCTTGCCAGCATATGTTGATTCCATTCTTTTTCATACGCCATTCTCATAGTGATTTTGATAGAAATTTCCCTTATAAGTGATGTTGAACATTTTTCATTCTGTAGGCCATCTGAATGTTTTCTTTGGAAAAGTGTCTTTTTAGGTCTTTCTTATGCCCTTTTTTGAATTGGATTGTTTATTATTGTTGAGTTGTATGAGTTCTTTATGTATTGTGGAAATTAGCCATTCATCAGATATATGATGTGTAAACATCTTTGCCAGTTCATAGGTTGTGTTATCGTTGGTTTCCTTTGAGATTTAAAAAGTTTTTAGTTTGTTGTAATGCTATTTGTTTATTTTTGCCCTTGTTTCCCTTGCCATAGGGGTTGTGTCCCAAAATATATCTCTGTGGTTGATGCCCAAGAATGTATCACTTATATTTTCTTTAAGTATTTTATGTTTTCAGACCCTATATTCAAATCTTTAAACTATTTTGAATTAATTTCTGTGTGTGGAGTGAAGTAAGGATCTAGTATCTTTCTTTTTTCTTTTTTCCTCTGGGTGTGGCTAAGTTCCCCAGCACCATATGTTAGAGGCTTTCTTTTCTCCACTGTGTGGTCATGGCTCCTTTGTCAAATTAACTGTCCGTATTTGTGTGGGTTGTTTCTGGGCTCTCTATTCTCTTCCATTGGTTTTTGTTTCTGTTTTTTGTTCCAATACCACACTGTTTTGATTACTCTCTTTATAGGATAGTTTGCTCAAGGAATGTGGTACCTCCATTTTTCTTCTTTTCTGTCAGGATTGCTTTTGCTATTCATGGCTATTGTGGTTCCACACACATTTTAGAATTGTTCATTCTGTTTCCTTAAAGTCATTTTGCTAGGTATCGCACTGAACCTGTAACCTTTCTATAACCTTTGTATAACATGCCCACACTAACAATGTTTTTATTTCCAGTCCATGAACACAGGATCATTCCATTTCTTTGTGTCTTTTTTTATTTCCTTTAGCAATGTCTTACTGTTTTCAGTATATAGGTTCATCTCCTCCTTTAAATTTACTTCTGGGTATTTCATTCTTTTTAGTGCAACTGTAAATGAGATTTAAAAAAAAATTCTCTTCTGATTCTTTGTTGCATATAAAAATGCAACTGATTTTTGTGTATTGATTTTTATTTATTTATTTATTTGTGCATAGAACTGGGGTGTAAGCTAGAGGTGTGGGGGGGCGGTGAGAGGATTCACCAGACTCAGAGTGGAGAACGGAACAGGCAGATCTACTGAAATATACTGTGAGGGGAGCAGTGGGTGAGACAGGATAGGTCTGCTGTGCCATGTGGGAAACTCCCTGGCCAGGGATCGAACTTGTGCTGCAGTTGCTGTGATAGCTTTATAGTGCTGAGACTTAACCCCTTGCACCACCTAGATGACCCCTGTGTATTGATTTCTACATCCAGCAGTTACTTTTTAAAGGTATACTTTTAAAATAGCTTATTTTAAACTTTAAGGTTTATATTTCTTCTTTATCTAAGATATGAGCTATATATTTTAATAAGGCAATTATTATCTACCCTCTCATCAATTTTTAAATATTTCTGTTATTTCAAAATTCTTGTGAAGTGTTTGCTTATATCTCTCTTCACGAATAACTTGTTTCCTAGAAATTTTAATTTCTTTTCTTGGTTGAATATCGGATATTTGACATTTCTTCACTAGATTTCACTTTCTCTTTCTCCAGTTACCCAACTGATATTTTGGTTATGTATCACATGAAGACTTTTAAATGTATGTTCATGAAGTGTCACATATCTGCTATCATGTGTCATACAGATGACAGTATACAGAGGTTTTATTTCTAATGAGCAATTTGTGAAACAATGTTAATTATGCAATGCTTTTAATAGAGTTTTTAGGGGTGTGTGTGTGTGTGTGTGTGTGAGAGAGAGAGAGAGAGAGAGAGAAAGAGATTGATGTACAATGTCCACTAAAGCCCTCAAAGCTGCCAGGCTACCCTATTATTCATTCTTGATAAGCTCCCGTGACTCCTCAAGCCCTACACCCTACTTCCTCATTCCTAGAGAATATACAGTTACCACGTTTCAACTCATTCCCTCCTCTTTCCAAATAAAATATGGAAATCACAAACTTCTATACTTACATGTTTCTCTCTGATATTAAGCTACTTATTACTTTCTGAGGCTAGTCTTTCTTCCTGTCTCCTCTCTGTCCTCTTTTTATTTATTACTTCTCTTGCTGTCTAAGTATCTCCTTTATATATTCAGTTTTCCTTCTCTTCTGACTCCTTATATTATAAAATGCTCAAGATCCCAGGAACTACTACACAAACCCATTGTTTTTGACCCACAGTGTGGCATGTTTCTCCTAAAAGGATCGCCTACTTGCCAGATCTAATGACCTCTTAGTTTATATTCAACTTGACTTTTTTGCAGCATTTGACCCTTTTTAGTAAATTCCTCTTGAAAGCCTCTCATTATTATTTTTATTTTTAAATTGAGGAAATTGCTAATATAAAATTAAACATTTTTGATCAAACAATTCAGTGGCATTTAGTACAGTCACAGTGTTGTCCAGCTATCACCTCTACCTAATTCTGAAAGATTTTCATCCCCCTAAAAAGTAAATCCAATACCTTATCCATAAGCAATTCAACCCTTGGCAACAACCTGTCTGTGCTGTGTCCCTATGGGTTTTCCTATTCTGGCTATTTCGTATGATTGGACTCATATAAGATATGAAGTCTTTTGTATAGCTTCCTTTACATAATGTAACTGTAGTAGTTTTTTTAAGTATACACTGTAATAGCGTGAAGAACACTGTGGTGAAACATATCTTCAGAACTTTTTCATCTTACAAAACAAAAACATCTTTTTACTCCTTTAACAACCCTTTTTCCCAGCCTGTAGCCCCTGGTAAGCACTGTTCTACTTTCTGCTTCTATGCTTCTGATTACTTTAGATACCTCATACAAAGTGTAATTGCTCCGCGTTGTCTTTTTTGTGACTGGCCTGTTCCGCTAGCATAATATACTCAAGATTCATCTGTGTTGCAGCAGGTGACAGGACTTCTCTTCTTAAGACTGAATAATATTTCATTTATATATAGAGAGAGATACAGACATATCATCTTTTGGTTTTTGTTTCTATCTATGATAGAGATTTGAGCTCTTTTTACCTTTTAGTTGTTTTGAATCATGCTACACTGAACTTGTGTATACATGTATTTGTTTGTCTGTTTTCAGTTATTTTGGTTATATAGGCAGAAGCAATAGCTCTAGTTTATATGGTAATTCTATGTTAAGGTTTTTTAGGGCTAACCACGCCCCCCCCCCCAACTGTCTTCCATAGTGGCTACATCATTTTGTGTTCTCATCAGCAATGCACAAGATTCCAGTTACTCCACATCCTTACTGGCACTGGTGGTTTTTCTTTTTTTTTTAAAGACTACATTTTTTTAAGATTTATTTATTTATGCATACAAGCTGGTATGTAGGCCAGAGGTGTGGGATGGTGAGAGGATTCACTGGAGAAAGAGTGGGGAGCAGAACAGGCAGATTGACCAAAATACACTGCTGAGGGGAGCAGCAGGCGAGGCAAGAGAGGTCTGCTGCGCCATATAGGAATCTCCCTGGCTGGGGACTGAACTCGCGCAACGGAGGCTCCAGACAGTTCCATAGTGCTGCTTAACCTGTTGCACCACCAGGGAGGCCTGGTTTTCCTTTTTTAAATTAAAAAAAAAAATTAGCCACATTAGTGGGCATGAAGTGGTACCTCATTATAGTATTGATTTGCCTTTTCCAAATGACTAATGATATTGAGCATTTTTTGTGTGTGCTTTTAGGCTACTTCTATATCTTTAGAGAAATGTCTATTCAAGTCCTTTGCTCATTTTTAAGTTGGTATCTCTGTCTGTTGTTGAGTTATAAGAATTCTTTATATATTCTGGATATTAGACTCCTCTCAGATATATGAATTGCAAGTATCTTTTCCCCCATTCTATAGGTTGTTTCCTTCCTTGGATTTTAAAATACTGCTTTTTGCTATTTTCCTCTTTTCTTTCTTTCAAATGTTGATGTACTCAATAGGTTAATTTTGAGCACCCTTTAAGTTGTTGGGCACTGTTTCAGGTACTGGTAATACAAATACAAATGTTATCTGTTCTCTCATACCTTTTAATTTCTTCACTGTTCTCTTTTTTTTTTTAAGATTTATTTATTATTTTATACATACAGAGGTGTGGGGTGGTGAGAGGATTCACCAGAGACAGAGTGGGAAACAGAACAGGAAGATTGACTGAAATACACTGCTGAGGGGAGCAGTGGGTGAGGCAGGAGAGGTCTGCTGCACCATAGGGGACGCTCCCTGGCTGGGGATTGAACTCGTGCTGCAGTGGCTGCAATTAGCTTTATAAGCTGGACTTAACCCATTACACCACCAGGGAGGCCCTTCTTCACTGTTCTCTATACTTCTTTTATTGCCTTATTATTATCATTTTCCCATTTATGATGCCTTCGCTTTGTAGGCTTCCTGCCCCTTTTTAGTCCCAGGAAATGCCTATTTAATCTTCAGGACAGCTCCACAGTGCTGCTTAACCCGTTGTGCCACCAGGGAGGCCCTGTTTTCCTTTTTTAAATTAAAAAAAAAAAAATTGGCCATATTAGTGGGTGTGAAGTGGTACCTTCTCCTTGGAGAAGATTCAGTGATTTCCCCAGGTAGAATCAATCACTCTTTCTTTGCTCCTGGAGCACTTTATACAATTAAACCAATGTTATAGGCTGTACACTGCTTTATCATTGTTTGTTTATATATCTGGGATGTGAACTCCTTCATGTAGAGATCTTATGCTTATAGCTAATAAAATATCTTCCAAGATCCTAGTAAACATCTGGCATATAGCAGTTAGTCAACAGATATAGAATGAATCTTGAGATCCTGGATTTTTTTTTCAACTTTTTATTATGGACATTTTAAAATTAACATAGAAGTGTAAACAGTAGAATGACTCCCCATTACTCATCAATTAGCTTTGATAATTATCAACATAAGGCCAATCTTGTTTCTTCTAACTCCTTTCTGCTCCCTCTCTCACTGGATTATTTTGAAGCAAACCTTAGAAATCACTTCATTCATGTATACTTTTTTGGCATTTTTAAGGGAAATTTTTGAGCATTAAGTATAAAACTTTATCTGGGGTCTATTAACAATAACCCTCAATTAAGAATCCTTCAATTTAAGCAAATAAGACAAATCTTAAGAAGTTATCTGTGATCTCAGAGCCTAAAAAATTCATCTTAGTAGGTACTAGTCTTAAAACGAATCCGACCTAAGCTCAAGGATTTCTGCACTTAGGAAAACTCTCAGATGACAAACTGATGTTCATTATAATGAACCTAAGGTATTATTGCAAGATCTAAATTATCAAAGAAATGGCCAAGAGAAAATATTTTATTTCAACAAGAAATATACTTTTCTGAAGTAAAGTTTTTAAAAGACATGTCTGTTGAATCTCATTTCATCAGAAGATAACGCTACATTATATTTATATATAAAATGACAGAACCGGGCCTCCCCTGTGGCACAGCAGTTAGGTGCTGCGCTGTGGAGCTGTTCGCAGCAGCAATGAGTTCTACGCTGGCCTGGGGAGATTTCCACATGGTGTGGCTCTCCTGCTTCACCCACTGCTCCCTTCAGCAGTGTGTTTCCTTCTATCTGCCTGTTCTGCTCCCCACTCTGTCTCTGGTGAACACTCGCCACCCCATGCCTCTGCTCTGTTTGCCAGCTTGTATGCATAAATAAATAAATCTTTTTAAAAAAAGAAATGACAGAATCTTAAAATGTTTTTTTAAATTGCATTGAATAATGAGGTAGTGTTATATGAGTGTTGTTGAGAATATTGAAAGTTATTACTCTTTTATTTCTTCTAATATAATTCACATTTTTTAGCCCTTTATATTTCCTCCATGTTCTTTGAGATTGTTTGAAACTTATGAAGGTCTTCAATGATACATCTCATGATTACCACTTTGCTGCTGACCTTGGTCAAGCCACTGTCATTTCTCACTTGCCTTTTATGATAGTCTTTTAACTGGACTCTCTGCCACAACTCTTGCCTGCCTTTGTCTCTCAGGTCAGAACCCTTTTAAAGAGTGTCAGATCCCATCACTCTTCTGCTCAGTACCCTCCTGTAGCTTCACATCCCACTAAGACATGGCATGCAATGTTCTCAGTAGGAATAGTATTGGTCTAAAACACATGTCTAAAACACGTGTTCTAAAACACATGTTTTAGAAATTTGTGGCAAGTATTTTGGGTTGTACCATGATTGAGTGGCATTTAGGGTGTGGAGGCCTTGGCCACTAGTCCGTCTTATAAGTTCCTTCACTATAAAGGGTTGCCTCTTATATTGCGTAAATTTGTTTTTTTTAAGATTTATTTATTTTTGCATACAAGTTGGGGTGCAGGCCAGAGGTGTGGGGCGGCGAGAGGGTTCACCAGAAACAGAGTGGGGTGCAGAACAGGCAGATCGACTGAAATACACTGCTGAGGGGAGCAGCGGGCGAGGCAGCCGCCAACAGCTCCACAGCTCTGCACTTAACCACCAGGAGGCCCCATAAATTTGTTTTTTAAACCAATTTTTAAGGTATAATTTATAGAAAATAAAAAACATCCATTGTAAGTGTATAATTTCATGAGTTTTAACAAATATATGCACCTATGAAACTACCATATCAATCACGGTATTTATATCACCACATAAAATTCCCTCGTGTGCCTTTGAATGACCTTTGAATGCTCATTTGGATACTCTTGAGGGTGAAAAACCTGTTTCTAATAATCTGAACCTGTTAATAAATCCATTTACATGTAAATACAGATTTTGGGGGCGCATGGTTTTAATGTACTCCTGATTTTTCAGAAATACAACTACCACATAAATTGAAGGAAGATTGAGAGGAATTCTCTTCAGAATTTTACCAGAGATTTGTCATTTTGGAAAATCATGTCAGAGACGGCATCAACATCACCATTTGTGGTATCTGAGTTTCCAAGAGAAGACTCTTCTATCAATCTGCATTTATAACTGTCATATTTACAATGATTCAGTTTAAAGGTTTCAATATTTCATCATATCTTTTGCAGTGTTCATATGTGAATATTTACATATTGAAAGATATTATTATATGTTGCTTTTATTTCTCATTTATGTCATATCCAGCATCTTATTGTTCTTTTGAAGTTAAGTATGTAGTTAGGTTATCATCTTTACATTTAATTTCAGGATAGTTAGGGAAGAATACAAAATATTTGCTATAAAAAGAGCAATGGGCCTCTTTGAATAGAGAAGCACTTCTCTCCATATTCTGCTCCTTCCCCTTTCTTCCCCTGGGGTACCTGTTGCAGTGAATCTACTATTTACTATTCTCCTTGCTCCCTTGCTCTAGCACACTGACCACACTGGCTTCCCAGCTGTTCCATAGTCTTTCAGGCATATACCTACCTCTGGATATCTTTTGTTGCTGTTGCTGGAATGCTCTTCCTTGGGGTATACATGTGTATCTTTCTCCTCAGCTCTGTTTAAATACTACCTTCCTGGGGAGCCCTTCCCTTCTATTTTTGTATTTTACTTATTTTTTTGTTGTCTGTTGACCTGTCCACTACCCCCTCTCTGCTCACCACAGAGACAGCTGAAAAATATGGGTTGGTACTGGTGGAAGAATAGCTCAGTTTTGTTTTGATTTGCTACATAGTCACCTTGAGCTTCCTTCTTATATTCCAGCTTGACATATTGTAATGTCTTCCGTTAGTCCTATTTACAAAGGCAGCAGCGTCTCTAGAGTTTAGAACAGTTCTTAACACGTAGTAGGTACTCAGTAAACATTTATTCAATGTGTGAATGTCTTTAGAACTCCAGAGAAGGTGCTTTTGTATGATTTTATCTGAAATTTTGAAGATTTTTTTTTTTTAACTTTTATGGTAACATGGTTTTCTAGAGAATAAAACAGACTCTTTCCTGGCGAAGTGCCATTTATATTCCCTATGTTATAAAAGTTAGTTGATTCATAATTGGTTCTTTAAAGGTCCTACTGTATTCTTTTCCTCATTAGGAGTATTGACAGCTATAACCTAGTGTTATTTATAAGCCATACCCATAAGGCACACTGATGTGTGTCCTAATTCTTGTATAATTAACCTGAGTCATAAATTACTTATCAATCATTTGCCCCTAGGTATCAGAGGCAATATATGGTATCTAAAGGAAAAAATTGGGGAAACATTTTTAATAAAAATAAACCTCATTATTTAAGTCACTTTCAAAAATTGAGTTAATTTGTTTGCACTGAGCTGAAATGTTTAACCCTTGCATATTCCTTAAATAAAAGCAAAGTAGTGCAAGAAGGGTTATAAGAAGATGATTAGCCTTTTTAAGAGAATATCCTACTTGTTGGTATTCATTTGCCACAGTCATCATTTATTCATTCAGCCAATATTTACTGAGTGGCTATATGTAGCAAGAATGGATCTGGAACTATAAGCACAACTAAGACAGAGCCCCAACCCTTACGGGACTTACCATCTAATAAATAGGAATACACGTAAGTAAACAAATAGATAAGACTGCCAACATGGCAGTCTTCTGGGGGATGGAAGGGAATAGCGGTCATGTGTAGTGGTCATATCTAGCTTCAGAAGTGGGATGAGGCAGAGAAGTATTCAAAAAGAAGTTAACACTTGAGCTGAATCTCGAAGGTTAAGAATGTTGTTGTGTGGGTGAATGAATGAGATAAGGATATTCTAGGCATAAAGAGAGGCATGATGCAGAGGTTTGAAATCATCCACCTAATTAGCAGAGCTGCATGGCAGCATTGGAGCACACACTGCCACTGTGGGAATAAAGTGAGTTAATTCTGGAGTGATGGGCAGGGGCCAGACCATGGATGGCCTGGTACCACACACTAAAGAAATTTGAACTTCATCCTGTAGACAGTGGAGAGCCAGTGAAGTTCTGTAGACAGGATAATAATGTCAGTTTACCTCACTGATGTGTCAGTAATGGATTAAACAGGTGGAACTAGAGGTAGTGAAATTGTTAACAGTAGTCCAGGTGAGCAGTGGTTTAGATCCTGAAGAATGTAGCCATTAATATGGAGAGAAGGGAGACATATTGGACACATGTTAGACTCTCTATGACTTTCTGATTGATTGTAGTGGAGGTATAGGAAGAAAAAGTAGTTAGGAAAAGACTCAAAAGCTCAGATGCAGCAAGCACTAGACGGGTGACACAAATAAATGAAAGGGGCCTCACATTCACTGCAGCCACGAACTCAGCTGAGTCTAGATGGGATGCTGCCTAGCTCTACTCAGTTGTTCCATGTAGGTAGTGCCTGATATTGCCTCAACTTCTTATTTCATTTTATTTTATTTATTTATTTATTTTTGGCGGCGAGAGGGTTCACCAGAGACAGAGCGGGTAGCAGAACAGGCAGATCAGAAATACGCTGCTGAGGGGAGCAGCGGGCAAGGCAGGAGAGGTCTGCCACGCCATGTGGGATTCTCCCCGGCCGGGCGTCGAACTTGCGTCGCCTCTGCCAACAGTTCCACAGTGCAGCACTTAACCACTGCGCCACCGGGGAGGGCCCAACTTCTTATTTTAAAAGAGAAGCTCACAATTCACTTTAATGTGATAAGTCCCAAATCTTAAATGTAGATCAAAGTTTTTAAAATGTTCTGCCTGAACAACAGCAAAAAAACCAAAGAAAGCGAAAACCCGCAACTTCAATAAAATCAGCAGGTTGTAGCGCTGTTCTAGGGTGATTTGTGTTTTCTACCTTGATTAATTAGGAGTATGGTGCCACTCACTCAGATAGGAAGGAAGGGGCTTTTCTTGCCCCAGTCAGTCTTTCTGATGTCTGCAGCCACAGCTGATATTTTTTCTACAACCTTAGGAGATACCTTGAGCCAGAAGCACTAGCTAAGCCATCCTGAATTCCTCACTCACAGCAACTATGTGAGACAATAATGTTTGTTGTTGCTTTAACCCACTAAGTTTTGGAGACATAATTTGTTATACAATAATACATGATGTTTAATACAATGTGACTCATTCACATCTAAACACTGTCTTTTGCTTATATGATATCTCAGGAGCCCAGGATTCTCTTGCTGTTTCCTGAGGCACTTGGAGTATGGAAAATACTGTGTGGGGTTGTCTATGGCCCTGTTTACCCCAACACACCATATGACTATTCCTTCACTGGAATTGTTCCTTCCTAATCTCTCTTTTAGAAAACAAAGCCTTGGTCTCCTCTTTTCCTAAAATCGTAAACCTGTTTGTAGATCTCCCATTCTTCATCCCAAGCCTGGGTGCATTTAATTCTATTATGGGGAAATCCTTCTCCACCTTCATAGCCATAATACTTTGTACTTCAATCTTCTCATCTTCTCCAGGATTTTTAGAAATAAAAGTCAGAAAACTTGGAAGTTTCTGTGCTTTCTACCTGTGTTATAATCCCGTCCCTGACACAATGAACACAGGCTCTCTTATTGAGCTTTGTATTATGGAGAAGGAAAGAGGAAAATGGAGGGGAGAAAAATAGATGTGAATATCTGAAAATACTATCCTACTAAAATTATCAATATGTGTTGAGTGCTTAAGCTGTGCAGATGCTTTAGTGAATGCTTTAAATATTTTATCTAACTGAATCCTTGCAATAACCTATGAAGTAACTACTATTATTATACTCATTTTACAAACAAGGAGTTCAGATTTAGAGAGATTAAGTAACTTGCCTGAGGTCTCAAAACTTGTAGGTGGCAAAGCTGGGATCCTACCAGGAATCTATTTGTCTGGGAAGCCCAGGCTTTTGACCATTACACTCTGTTTCTTTCTACATGGATCTAAGGACGCTCTCCTTTTGCTTCATTTGCTCACAGGACTGAATAGGCCAGATGATACTAAGACGACCTGTTGATTAAAATATTTCTGACAGTAGTTCGGCAATACTTTTTTTTTTTTGTAAAGATTTATTTATTTATATATACAAGCTGGGGTACAGGCCAGAGGAGTGGGGCGGCGAGAGGGCTCACCAGAGACAGAGTGGGGAGCAGAACAGGCAGATCAGAAATACACTGCTGAGGGGAGCAGCGGGCAAGGCAGGAGAGGTCTGCCACGCCATGTGGGACTCTCCCTGGCTGGGCGTCGAACTCATCGCGCGCAGCCGACAGCTCCACAGCGCAGCGCTCAACTGCTGCGCCACCAGGGAGGCCCTAGTTAGGCAATACTTTATAGGCAGGCAGACCTACTCTGTGAACTTGAAAATTTAAAAACTACAGCTCTAAAATACTGACTAAAGAAGACCTTTAGTTAAGCAGGTCCTCTACCCAGCAATCGTTTTCCAGGTGCCAGTGCTGTATGTACTGTGTATGATGCTCGGATAGCAAGATAAATATTCTGAATGAGCTGTTTGGATGGTGCATACATAAAAATAATTATTAGAGCAGTGAGATAAGCTCTGTATCTAAACAGCTTATGAACTATGTGTTCTGGAATGTAAAAGAGAAATACTTAGCTTAGGTATATCAGGGAAAAATTCCCAGAAGTAACATTTCAGCCTTCAAGGATGGATAGGAATTCACTAGCAGGACATTCTGGACAGAAGAAGTAACCTGGGCAAAGGTGCTTGGTGGTTTTATTTTATTACGGTATATTGTTATAATTGTTTCCTTTTGTTATTCATTATGGTTGTTAATCTTTTTCTGTGCTTAATTTATAAATTAACCTTTATCATAGGTATGTGAGGAAATAACATAGGATGGATAAATAGGTTTCAGTACTATCCACGATTTTAGCTATTAGAACATATCCCAGTTTGGGATATCCCACTATGGTGTCACAATTTCTTTTGATCATTTTATCAAGAATTACAGATACCAGTAATATGTTTTCACATCAAACATAACTTTGTTACTTCCTCTACTAGGTACACTTTTTTTTTTTAAAAGATTTTATTTTATTTATACATACAAGCTGGGGTACAGGCCAGAGGCGTGGGGCGGCGAGAGGGTTCACCAGAGACAGAGTGGGGAGCAGAACAGGCAGATCAGAAGTACACTGCTGAGGGGAGCAGCGGGTGAGGCAGGAGAGGTCTGCCGCACCATGTGGGATTCTCCCCGGCCGGGCATCGAACTCGCGTCGCCGCTGCCGACAGCTCCACAGCGCAGCACTTAACCGCTGCGCCACCGGGGAGGCCCTACTAGGTACACTCTTACCCTTTATAAAGTCAGGGTAAGATTTTAGGCTATCATTTTTCTTTGTGGAGTTTTTAAAACACTTTTGTTTGATGTGGATTTTTAAAAAATATAGGTATATATTTTTTTATTGTGGTAACATTGGCTTATATTATTGTTAGTGTAACTTTGTATATTATGCCCAGTATGTTATTGTTAGTTATATTATTGTTAGTATATTAGTTGGAAGTATAGGATCCCCCACTCAGGTATCACAACCGTAGAACACCTACCACCAACTCACCCATAGTCCACAACCATTATCCATTGTGCTCCCTTCCTTCTTTGTTCTCACCCTTTCCCAATCTCTCCCCCTCTGCATACTTCAGTTCTATGGTCAGCTTTCATGGTCAGTTTTTTAAGCTTGTTTTTTATCTGAACCTTAGTTTGATTTTTCTATATTCCACATATAAGTGACACCATTCAATATTTATCTTTCTCCTCCGACTTATTTCACTTAACATTATCCTTTCCCGCTCCATCCTTGATACCACACATGGCATGATTTATCTTTTTTGATTGCTGAGTAAATAGTTCATTGTGTGTATATACCACATCTTTTTTTTTTTAAAGATTTATTTATTTATGCATACAAGCTGGGGTACAGGGCAGAGGTGTTGGGCGGCGAGAGGGTTCACCAGAGACAGAGCAGGGAGCAGAACAGGCAGGTAGACGGAAATACACTGCTGAGGGGAGCAGCGGGCGAGGCAGGAGAGGTCTGCCGCGCCGTGCGGGAATCTCCCTGGATGGGTGTCAAACTCGCATGGCCACTGCCAACAGCTCCACAGTGCAGCGCTTAACTGCTGAGCCACCAGGGAGGCCCTATACCACATCTTCTTGATCCACTCATCTGTTTTGGGTCTCTTAGGTTGTTTCCATAGCTAGCTATTGTAAATAATGCTGCAGTAAACATGGGAGTGCAAGTTTACTTTCAGTTAGTATTTTTGAATTTTTCAGGCAGATGCCTAGGAGTGTAATTACTGGGTTGTGCTTGGCAATTTTAGAGAGCTCTACGTAGTTGAGAATAATGAAAGGCAGGATGGATGCTTGTAAGGACCAGATAATGAAGAGGTTTGTTATACCATGATAATAAGTCAACAGGATTAAAACTCTCTCACCCCACAGGTGGAATCTTACCCACAGATTTTCTTTGTTTGGTGTAGATTTTTTAAAATTGTAATTGAATGCCTACAAGCGCATGTAAGTCTTTCTGTCTCCTCTCTTCCAGCCCACCTCTCCGTATTATAATTGCCCCAACTAATCACATGTTTAGGTTTCCTATGTCTGCTGACACTTGAGTTTATTTTTTCTACATCACTGGGGAATCACTGAAGAATATTGTAAAGCAGAGATAACATGATGGATTGCTGTTTTCAAGAGGACCATTCTGACTTACTGTGGATGGTGAATGGTGAGGTCACAGGGTGACAATCTGTACACTATTGAGACTTACTGATTGAGGAGGCGGGGAAAGAGGGAAGAGTCCCATCCCCAGGTTCCTACTGTATGAGTAATGTTGCCATTTACCCAAAAAGGAAAAATTAGAAAGTCTCACTTGATAAATAAACCATAAACTTCCTTGGGAAGGATTGGCTGCTAAGAGTTCATTCACTTCATGGCCATCAGGGATACCTACATGAAATCACCAAGAAGCTTTTAGAACTGTCTTGTATGTGCCTGTAAAGATTATGACATATTGGGCCTCCCTGGTGGCACAGCGAGTTAAGTGCAGCACTATGAATCTATTCAGAGCCACTGCAGCACCAGTTCTATCCCCAGTCCCTGGCCAGGGAGATTCCCACATGGTACGGCAGACCTCTCCTACCTTGCCTGCTGCTCCCTGAGCAGTATACTTCAGTAAATCTGCCTGTTCTGCTCCCCGCTCTGTCTCTGGTGAATCCTCTCACTACCCCACGCCTCTGGCCTACACCCCAGCTTGTATACATAAATAAATAACTCTTTAAAAAAAAGATTGTGACATATTATATTACAAATTAATATACATAAATGACACAGTGAAATATCCTGATGGTATCAATAAGATGTATTGTCTGAAATGGAAAGTGTTTTGGAAAATCTGGGACACTGGATATAAAAATTATATTGTTGTATTACCTGGTCTCCCTTTACTCAAAGGTCTCACTGAATGAAAATACTAATGATATTATTAGAATGTACATATTTAAGAAAGCATGAATCTGGTATAACTAGTCAATTTATAATATTTCTATAATCTCCTCTTAAATAATAATTTAAATCTCCCAGTCATACTTTTCCACAAAGCCATTAATGGTAAGCTTTATCGTCTGACTTAAGTTTCTTCTTTTTCCCAGCTCACATTCACTGGAGGCATTAATGAGAAATATGATACCTAAAGGACAGGAGACAGGAGTAACACAGGTAATCCAGTATCTGGGTGCTCAGGTATTGAATAATCTTAAATCCAGAAAAGTTTGTCTTATAATCTGTAATGTATTTAGCACATTCAAAATGCAAAGTAAGTGTAAGAAGGAAAACTAAGTTGTAGCACTGTCTCCCTATTACTCCTTACATATTAGCCTATCACATTTATTTTAACTATATTGCTTTTTAGTTTAAAAATATTTTTGTTGCAGTAGAATTGCATTATAACTCTTGTTAAACCTGATTTTATACTAGAAATAACTATGTCACAAACTTTCTCAAAACTGTAGAAACATAATCAATGTACTAAAAACACTAAGTGAGATCCTACATAGAATACAAGGATTTTTCAGACATGTTTCTTTTCAGGAATAGAGGAAATAAGACACATTCATGAAAAAGGTAGTAGTATAAACTATATGATGTAAAACATATAGTTCATACTTGTACAAATAGTACTGCTGATAAGGAAATGTTTATTTTAATCAAAGGAGCCAAAACAAAATTGATGGTAAAATGGACTTAGGATTTACAATGAATATGTGGTAATACTCAGAAATGTTTTAGAATTGGTTAGTACAATAACATGCTCATGATATCCAGAATAATGGTAATGGTAGTCTCTTTTATAATCAAATATTATATTACTAATTTCTGGATTAAAAAATAATCAATTCATGCTTCCTCCATATCAATTGATCCAAGAGAGGACAAGTGAGGGGGAAGCAGCAGTTCTTTTTATGACCTAACCTCCACAGTTGCACATTGCATTTATTTGTTTGAAGTCATTAAGTCTAGCCTAAACTCATAAGGCTAGACTCCACTTCTTTTATTTTTATTTTTGTGTAGAAGAACTGGGGTATAGGCCAGAGACGTGGGTTGTGAGAGGATTCACCAGAGACAAAGTGGGGAGCGGAACAGGAGGATCTATTGAAATAAACTGCTATGGGGAGCAACAGGTGAGACAGGAGAGGTTTGCTGCACCACATGTGGGTTAGCTCCCTGACCAGGGATTAAACTCAGACCTTAGATGTGATAACTCTGAGACTTCACCTGTAGGCCACCAGGGAGATTCCTACACTCTAATTCTTGAAGAAAGGAGTATCGAAGATTTGTGTACAAATTTGAAAACCATCTTTATTTACTCTCTGATAGCATATATGTAGATTTAGGTTTACTGTACCCCAACCCTTGTCTGCTCTTCCCCTGTCTACTCAATAGAGTTAGATTACTTCCTTTGATTAAATATACAGTTAGTTTTTATACTATTATGATCATTTTTTTAAAAGATTTATTTATTTATACATACAGCTGGGGTACAGGCCAGAGGTGTGGAGTGATGAGAGGCTTCACGAGAGACAGAGTGGGGAGCAGAACAGGCAGATCACGAATACACTGCTGAGGGGAGCAGCGGGCAAGGCAGAAGAGGTCTGCCGCACCATGTGGGATTCTCCCCGGCCGGGCGTCGAATTCGCATCGCTGCTGCCAACAGCTCCACAGTGCAGCACTTAACCGCTTCACCACCAGGGAGGCCCCCTATTATGATCATTTAAGTAGTGTTCACTACAGGGCCTAGCAGGAGCCTATGACTACTTTTTCATTATATATTGTTAATTTTTCCTGGAGTTTCTAATTCTCCTTTTCCTCCTTATTTTTATAGTACACTATATATATATATATATATATATATATATATATATATATATATATATATTTACTTAAATAGTTCTACCACCTAATTATTTTTTCCTGAGTTCTCCAATGTAATAGTTAAATTGTTGAATCCCCATCTTTTTCCTGGAAACTTTGCTCCCAGATCTCTCTGACAGAACTAGTTGCTTCAAGGTCTGCTTCATAGCTGCTGTCCTGGGATTTGCCTGCTCTGCTTTGGTAGCTCCCATATTACTTAAGTCCAGCATCTTCTCTCTTTCTCAGTTTACTTTTTAAAAAAAATTTTTTTGAGCGTATATTCCAACTGTTTCCTAAGCTAGAGTAGGTCAAAGTTTTAACACATAGCCTGTGCTGGATTTTTTTGGGCCAACTTGTTTCCTTACCCCATCCCTTACTCTAAGCTGTCATTTCTCCTTAGAGTTGCTATATTGGTTACTTCTCCTCTATCTTCCATAGTCCATTATTCGAAAAGTTTTACCTCTTTTGCTATTTTCTTTGTTATTGTAGGTTTACATGGTATTTTATTCCTTTGCTGCTGACTCAGTGAGATTTTAGTGTGATCAATTCATCATGTTTAACCTGAAGATTACTTTATGCCTTTTAAAAGTTACCAGCATTTTACAATGTGAATGGATATACCACAACTTATTTACCCATACTCCTATTGAAAGATATTTAGAGCTTTTCTTTTTTGGTGGGATACTTTTCTATATATCTTTGAATAAACAAAAGTTTTCTATAGGATAAATTTCTATAATTTGTTATATAAAAGGATATGTATACATAGATACGTTAATTTTAAAAGGTACCAAAAAATTGCCTTTCTGATCATAGTTGTTCATATGTAAACATTCAAATACGCCAGAACAAAGCACAAATTACTCCATGTTATATCCTGTTTATGAACGAGTGGTAGGAAAAGAATATATAAGCTATTTCCACAGTATAATGGTGAGTCCATTGTTAGCCTATAAACATAAAGTATAACCACAATAAAAACACAATTTCCTTTATTTTCAATGAGTAAAGCATAACACATACCCTTCCCCCTGTCCTGCCAATAAAAAAGAGGAATCAAGCAAATAAATAAGTAGACTGCCACTTATAGATAACCATATTCGCCAGTAAGATTAATGTTGATATTTTAACCAAATGAAAACCAGCTCCAAACTAGAATGGAATCACTGTATTGAGGCACCAAGTTCACCTTGATTTATACAATAATTGTCTGTTTGAATACTTGTGTTTAAAATGAGTTTTAAAAGTGGAACAATATGTTGAATTTACAAGGGCAGTTCAATTCTTAAATGAACTTTATGGCTAATCAATCTTAGTGTATTTTTTCTTTGTTAACATCTGTTTTCTCATCTGAATTCTGTATATAACCCCATATTCAGAATAATTGGAAGCTTTATTTTAAAATTAGCCAATTGGGCCTCCCCGGTGGCGCAGCGGTTGAGCGACGCGAGTTCGACGCCCAGCCGGGGAGAATCTCACATGGTGGGGCAGACCTCTCCTGCCTCATCCGCTGCTCCCCTCAGCAGTGTACTTCTCATCTGCCTGTTCTGCTCCCCACTCTGTCTCTGGTGAACCCTCTCGCCACCCCACGCCTCTGGCCTGTACCCCAGCTTGTATGTTAAAAAAAAAAGAAAAATAAAAATAATTAAAAAAAAAATAAAATTAGCCAATTGCTTTAAGCAACATTTTAAGAAACTATTATTTTTTCTTTTTGCTCACTGGCAACAATGGTTAGAGAGGCCCCTCCTAGCTCATTTTAGCACCTCAGTACTACTTTATACAGTCAAGGGATTCAGAAAAACTTTCTGATAAAGACAAAGATTTTTTCTCTTAGTTTCTGTAGCGCTCTACTTATCCGTATGTCTGTTAGCTTTTTGTGTGTCTGAACAGGATTTTCCTGTCTCTTCCGGTACAGAGAACTGACTTGGGGTAGGTTCTTGAAAAGTAAGTGTCAAAATGTCTCTAAAATGCTATTGTTTATATTATAATATAATATTGTAAATTCTCAAAAGGCAGGGAATCTGTGATTCCTTATTAATAGATCATTTTCTCTGTGGACACTCAAATACTGAGTAAAACAACATTGAGCTGTCAATTATTCAGCCTTTGAATGCCACATGAAGATGAATTAATTTCACAAGGCTATGATTCAGTAACTTGCTCACATTGCATGTAGATTGTGGGAGTACCATGGAGCCTCTACCAACCTTCAAGTAGGCTTCACATGACACCTCATTTCAGGATTAAGGCTGAAAGAGCTTTCTCTTTTTCTGGGACATTCCCTTTTCATTACAGAGGGCAGAAAAAAAAAATGGCTGGTGGAAACTCACAATGTATTTTAAAGTTTTTGCGCAGACATGTATATACTATCTGCTCACATTCCTTTGACCAAACCCAACATCAGTGGGTGGAGATACATAATCCTCTTTCAGGAAGCTTATACTTGGGGACAAGCACTGTTTGTCCTATCTACTGTGAAAGGTGACTGTTTTTCATGTTTTGGGTGTGATAAGGAGGTGTGAAGAAAGGAAGTGTCACAATTGGGGTCTTATTCTGCAGATAGGATAGGAATAGTGTTTAAAAATAGCCATCTTCACAGAAAAGTAGAGGCTTTACTTGCCTTGACATCTTGAAAGAAAGAGCTAGATTATAGTGGAGTGAGTCTGCAATCAACTAGTGTGATGGACTGCTAATGTGTACTGGGTTTCTTACTGGAGCAATAAATACCTTCTAAAATTATATGCTGGTGATAGTTGTACAACTCTGTGAAAATACTAGAGCCACTGAGAGAATTCTCTCTCTCCCTTCCTTCTTTCCAAATTACATTATTTTTATTGAGTTAATGTTGGTTTACAGCACTGTGTATGACTTAGGGGTATAGATTCACACTTCTTCAAATAACTATTACCATACCATACCCACCAACAAAGCACAAATAACCTACCACACTCCACTGAACCCCTGTTCCCCTTACCCCCCATCATGAACCTCCTCCTCTGGTAGCCTGAATTCTATAGTCAGATTTCTAGGGTCTGCTTTGGTTTAATTTTATCTGTTTCTTTGCTAAAATCATGAGTGAAATTATCCAGTATTTGTCTTTACCTAACGGGTATACTTTAAAAGAGTACATTTTTTGGTTTGTGAATTATATTTCAATAAAACTGTTATAAAAACAATTATGTGATAGAATTGTAAACTAATGCCTTCTATTATTTGAGAAACTGTATTTCTCTTGACTAATATTCAAAAAGTTTAGTCTCAGAGAGGTGATAGATGATATTTTCAATGTTCAATTTTATCACATTTTAAGTAAATATAACAGGAAATTTTGAAGTTAATTATGTATCTGTCACCCAGTTTCAACAATTATCAATAGACCATTTTTGTTTTCTCTATACCTCAAATAAGTTTAAAATCCTCAGTATATTTTTTTATTTGTAAATATTTGGTACATGTCTCTAAAATATGAGGACCTTACCATTTAAATATAATCAGAAAATCTTCGTCATAGAGTCAAAACAACAGTAAATTTTTAGTATCGTGATCTAGTCATTTTTCTTCTTTTCCTGATTGTCCTATAAATAATATTTTTGTGAAATTTTCTTTTAGTTGAAAGAAAATCTAGTACTGTGAATTATTATAAAAGAACTATAGTATTCAAGTCAAGAAAATAACATTCATAAAAAGTACATCTAAGCGACTTCTCATAAAATAGTAAATACCTTAAGAGGAATGTTTTGCTGCTTAGATGATATATCTATAATGATACCTGACTATATTTGTATCTGTGTGTGTGTGTGTGTCTGCATATAGGTGATTACTTTTGAGAAAGAGACTGGTGTTGAAGAAGAAGATTTTTAACTTTTTATACTCTGTGACTATTCAAATTTTCTAATAATGGCTGTATATTTTCTTTAAATATTAATGTCAAAGTGAGTTGTCTCGGTCTTATTTTTTTCTATCTTTTAAAAATTTTCCTCATTAAAATATAATAAATATTACTTTTCATTTTTTAAAAGATTTTTTTCACTTTTTTAAAGATTTATTTATTTATGCATACAAGAACTTGGGTGTAGGTCAGAGGTGTGGGATAGAGAAAGGATTCACCAGAGTGGGAAGCAGAACAGGCAGACTGACTGAAATACACTGCTGAGGGCAGCAGCGAGTGAGGCAGGAGAGGTCTGCTGCGCCATGTGGGAAGCTCCCTGCAGGGATCGAACTCATGCTGCAGTGGCTTCGGATAGCTCATAGTGCTGAGACTTAACCTGCTGCTCTACCGGGGAGGCCCCCTTTTCACTTTTTTTTTAAAGATTACTTTTCATCTTTTAAATTTATTTTGTGTACAACTGGGATGAAGGCTAGAGGTGTGGAGAGTGAGAGGGTTCACCAGAGACAGAGTGGGGAGCAGAACAGGCAGATTTATTGAAATATACTCTAAAGGGAGCAGCGGGTGAGACGGGAGAGGTCTGCCGCACCTTATGTGGGTTAACTCCCTGACTGGGATCTAACCCAGGCCTTAGTGGTGACAGCGCTGAGACTTAACCTGTAAGCCACCAGGGAGGCCCCAAATATTACTTTTTAAATAAAGTTAGAGAGAGGTCTGTGGCAAAGGACAAGGGAAAGCATAAATAAGATGAAGCCAAGACTGCACATACTCCATTGAGCCCTGTGAAGTTACTGCAATGGATTGCAAATTTGACTTTAGACTTCCTGGCAATCAATACGAGGAAAACAAGCTAGTAATATACATAGGATATCAAATTTTTGAGAGGAAAGCAAGCCAACTGCTTAGCTCAAGCTTAACTAGTCCTTTTAATGAAGCCAGAAGAAAATCTCTGTTACTGGTCCTCACAAAGGCTTTGCTTTATAAAGAATGTGCAATCCACACTCTTACTATAGCTCAATACAGTTTCTATGACTGTTTTATAGCATGCTTAAATGTACACTGATCACAACAACCGGAGTAAAAGCAAAATCGACACTAAAACAGCAGCAGCATGATGTGACCCTGGCATCCAGCTCTCCGTCTAATGATTTTAGAACATTTGTAGGCATTGTAAATGCAGACAGATATGCACTGTGATCACCTGGGGAGCCCCAGCCTTCAAAAGAGAGCAGCAGCCATTTCTCAGCTACAGCTGATGTTACCATGTGGGGACACCATACAGTATTGTTGGATCTTTCATTTTTGAAATTTTACTATTTTTCACTGTTGGCTCTATTAAAAGAAATAACGTGGATGAAACAAAATATTCCTGTAATCTAATCTGATCTTAGGTTATGACTGCTTATCCAGAGGAATGAATTGACTTCCCATCCTTCAGATAACCCCCATGAACATGCTTCTCAGCACATGTACCTGTTCTATCTAGTTGTTTTCTAGTTATGATTAACTTTCTCATGTGAAAATAATATTGCTTAAATGATGTAGGTTCCTGAAAAAAAATGGCAAAAAAGGAAGCGAAGGTAACTCATTCATTCCTTCTTAATTTTCATGAAATGATTAAGTGATTAGCAGAGTTTGATTTTCTTTCTTAGAGTTGATTTTCTTCCATGTTGTACTTGGAACTAATCCAAAAGAGGCCTATGGCAGGGCCTCCCTGGTCGTGCAAGGGTTTAAGTCTCAGTACTATGAACCTATCAGCATCCACTGCAGCAGGAGTTTGATCCCCAGGCAGGGAACTGACCCACATGGTGCAGCAGACCTCTCCTGTCTCGCCTGCTGCTCCCCTCAGCAGTGTATTTCAGTCGATCTGCCTGTTTTGTTCCCCATTCTGTCTCTGGTGAATCCTCTCACAGCACCCCCCCCACCCCACCTCTGGCCTACACCCCAGTTCTTGAATGCATAAATAAATAAATCTTTAAAAAAATTACCTGGTGGCAGCACTTAGAGGGCACTTTCTCTCATTTTCATTCTTGGCATTATCCTTCCCAATACTGACAATCAATGCTTGACATTTTCTTGCACATTTATCGCCAACTCAGAGTTCATAGATAATGATATCTAAAAGGTGGTTGTTCCCTAGTTCTGTTAGAACCAAAGAGTATGATTGAATTGGTTACAAATGGAAGCAGGGGCATGCCAATTCTGAACAGTGGCTTCCACACCTATGCTCTTTTGATTGATGAATATCGTTAAGGCTAAGATAAGGAGAATGCTCTAATACGGTCGACTACGTTAGAGTTTTCTCAACAGTACAACAAGTATGAAATTTACATAGCTTTGACATTGACAAGGTTCATATTTCAAAATGACCTCAAATATTTAGCTAGTCAAAATCAAAGGGAATAAGAATTTCAGAGACCACACCTACAAATAGGTCCGACTCATATACTTGTTCTATATGTGTCCTTGAAATTTTCATGAATATCTCATCTTTAGATGGTCCTTAAGTATCTATATATATTTATTCACTTGATTCTTTTTTTTTTTCCCCTTGGAAAAGACACATGGGGAGACTGGCCTTTGCCATGACTTGTACTTTATTTTTTTTTTATTGTTATTTATGTCTTTTACATTTTGTATTCCCCTTGGGCAGCCCACCACCAAATCACCCGTGATCCATCTCCATGGTCCCCTGTATTCTCCTCTCTTCCATTTTGTGCCCTTATCCTCCTCTCTCCCCGCCCCCCACCGCTGAGTGTCTCTCTCCCACCCGGCCTCCCTATAGTCCTGTTTTTCTTTCTGGCTTATTTCACTGAGTATGATTCCCTCTAATTCCATCCATGTCGCTGCAAATTGCATGTGTTTATCTTCTTTCCATGCTGAATAATACTCCATTGTGTATATGTACCACATCTTCTGGATCCAATCATCTATTTTTGGACATCTGGGTTGCTTCCATACCTTTGCTATTGTGAATAGTGCCGCAGTGAACATATGGGTGCATGTATCCTTTCGATTTAGTGTTTTTGTGTCCTTTGGGTAAATTCCCAAAAGTTATTCACTTGATTCTAAGGGAAGATTGTACTTAGTGTCTACTCACTGTCTGAGATGTAGACATATTGAATTCTGTATTCAACTACTGTTTTCACGAGATCTATAGACAGGTAATTTTAACCTACAGTAAGGTGAGGTTGTGCAATTAAAAAAAAAAACAACATCAAGGAAAGTATTCCATGAAACTGGGACAAGTTGTATAGAAACTTTACATTTTTCCATGAGGACACTAAAAATTGCTGATAGTACAAATAAAATAATAATGGACAAGGGATTAACACTATCCAGACTCTTAATTTTATGAGACTGTTTAACCATTTGTATTTCCTTTTATAAAAAATTTATTTATTTATGCATACAAGCTGGGGTGTAGACCAGAGTGTGGCGTGGTGAGAGGATTCACCAGAGACAGAGCAGGGAGCAGAACAGGCAGATCTACTGAAATTCACTGCTGAGGGGAGCAGCAGGTGAGGCAGGAGAGGTCTGCTGCGCCATGTGGGAATCTCCCTGGCCGGGGATTGAACTCCTGCTGCAGTGGCTCTGCACAGCTCCATAGTGCTGCATTTAACCCGTTGAGCCACCAGAGAGGCCCTAACCATTTGTATTTCTGATAAAAGCCGGTGTTTCTGGATTAATTCCTATGCATTTGTTTTAGAGACTTGGCTATTGTAACACAGACGGCTAATATTCATGCCAGTTGATTTTGATCATAGTGGGTGATAAAAGATGAATGATAAAAAGATTAACGCAAAGCCTGTACCAGACTCTAAAGCATAATCTGAATCGTTTTCTTAACTTCTGTCCTTTGTTTTAAAGGGAAATTATGTGTGACATTAGTTTAAAATGGGTGAAGAACCTCTCTGAAGATAGTAAAAAGGATGAGATTAACTTTATTGAGCCTTCTCTGTGAGAAACATTGTGAAGCATTATGCTTGGCCTTTTTTATAGGTATTACATATTCGTATGCCCTGTTCATGGCCTCTAATAAATGAGGAAACAGACATGGGTTAAGTAACTTGAATGATAAAGTCACCAAGTAAGGGTTGTAATGATGGCAATAACATGAGAAAGTTTGTTCCAAAGAGGGTTGGGTAACCTGCCCAAATTCTCACCCTAAGGAGGTGGCAGAGATAGGATCTGACTCCATATTCCACAAGCAGCACTGTCAGCCTGGGAGACTGCAGACACATACCATTCTAGAATTCAGTGAATTCACAAATCATTTAATTAGTCCAATGTCCTCTAGCACACCAATTTTACATATGAGGAAACTGAAGTATAACAATATTAATGATCTTTCAAAGAAGATAGGATGTGAAATTATTGGAACAATTCAATTCTTTGCCTAGTATGTCATAGGTACTCACATTTAATAACTAAGCCAGAGGGCACTGTAATAATTGTTGGCTTTTTTTTCTTTTTTGAGAAAAGAATGTTGCTGGCAGTGAGACAATCATCAGTGAACTAAATGAACAAAATCCAGGTGCTTAAGCTTTCCTGTACTCCCCACCCATATCAGACCCATCCCCCAGTTTTCCTGTCATATGCTTAGAAACTTGTTGAGAGCACATGGGACTTTAGAGATATTGTAACAACATATTTTAGGAGTATGAAGTTCCTCAAAATTAGCCTACCTTTTACCTATTTCCAAATGAAACTACTTCTGTTATCTAAAGCTATTAAGGCCAGAGACCTACTAAAAAGAACAGCAAGCAGTACTGAAAACTCGAACTGTAAGTTTCTCCAGATAGTCTGTTCACTAGATTTCTTGCAGAATTAAAAAAAAAAAATTGTAATATGATATGCCTATTTTTTCTTTAGATAGAAATGAATACTTTATTCATGGCATTTAATTTTTAAAAAGACAACTCCTTTTCCTTTCATTAAAACAAAGCTTGTTCTTCCTTAGTATCTCCAATCATGTTCAGTCAGGAGTATGTGGTCCACAGAGCTTTTTCCATTAGAGAATTTTCTCTCATGAGAGTGTTCTTTCTTTCAGGATAGGATTCCACAAACTCTCTCCGACTAGCTGTTTCCAGTGTTTATCCATCTTTGTAATTATGAAATTCATTTTGCATCTACTATGTATGATTCTGGCTACGTTTTCCCTGGCTCTCCTTGCTGTGGACAAGCTGGCTAGAAACTTAGTCACCAGGAAGCCTTCCCAAACTGTCCCAAACGGTCCAGCAGATAATGCTCAGTGGAATGGTTGCTGCCATGTGAGATGCTGGACAAATTGTAGTGTGCCCACCAAGCCAATGTCAATAATGCCACTCTGATGCTCAGCTTGAACTTGCCACCCCATGAAATCTCAGTACCCCCAAATTATTCTGTCCCTCTTTTTCTCCCCCTTTCAAAATAGCTGCTTAGTAGATATGAAGAGTGAAGCACAGTGATTATCTGATAAATTATTTTTCATTTAGTTATGAATGATTGAAAGGACTTTTTTCTTTAGTAGGCATTTACTTTTTAAAGTAAGCACCTATTGGGCCTCCCTGGTGGTGCAACGGGTTAAGTTTCAGCCTGTGGAGCTATCTGCAGCCACTGCAGCATGAGTTTGATCCCCAGCCAGGGAGATTTCCACATGGTGCAGCAGACCTCTCCTGCCTGCCCGCTGCTTCCCTCAGCACTGTACTTCAGTCGATCTGCCTATTCTGCTCCCTGCTCTGTCTCTGGTAAATCCTCTCACCCCCCCACCCCAAAACCTCTGGCCTACACCCCAGTTCTTGTATGCATAAATAAATAAATCTTTTAAAAAAATTAAATTAAGTAAGCACCTATTAATTAAGGAGTAAAATGCATACTAATGAAGATATTAGTAGTTGAGGCAAATACTATTTTCAGTTCTATGTAAAGTTTAAAAATAACAAAATGCACATTGTCTCTATAACATGGGTGGTATATATTGTTATTGAATTATGTAGTCCAAATAGTCATCAAAGGATGCTATATTGTTTCCATGCCTTATCTAGAAACTTTTCTGCCTCAATACACTCCACATCAACAGTTCTGAAATACAGAGGAGACTAATAAGTTCAATTCCTAAATTTGTCCTTATAGACTGATTGTATATCTTCTAATGCTTTGGGTTTTTTTTTCCTGGAGTGACTAATTAATCTGTAAACATTTATCTATAAACATTTATTTTTCCAACATTTCTATAAAATACATACATCTTTAAATGTGAACAACCAAAATAGAAGCACCATTGTGAAATCAGTCAATGCTATATACAAAGGAAGGCTAACCTCATAGTTAATTTTGTAATATTGTTTATACATGACAATATTAGACATTTTTTAATGTGCTACTTTCTTGACTCATATTTAGAATGGGAATCACTAATTTTTTCTCTTCTTTCCTAATGTATCTGTATAAAGCCCATCCTTGAACAGATTGTTTTTCTTGTGTTTGGACATACTGTTTTTCTTCCCTAAAATAATCACACAGTTGGCCACAAAGGATCTTCTCATTTTCATATTTTGCCAGAAATTTTAGAATTAATGCAATTTTCCCCAATTGTATCCCATCCAATTTGGAATTACTCTTAATTATCATTATTCAAATTATTAATGGAAATGCAAAACGGCTTAGGGTTCAGATTGATCCTTTAAAATAATCTTCGGTGTCCAAATCCCAATTAGCTATAAATATATGATGGGAAGAAGGAAACAGTGGAAAGCGGAGGGAGGAATACTTGGAAATGAAAAGATGCCAGAATGAGAGAAAGAGAGGTCCAGAAATCCAAGTACCTAGAAAGATATATAGCAATAGATTAATAATAAGACTAAATGGAAGAATGTGGAAAAGAAGGAAGAGTCTGTTTTAAAGAGGTAGCTATATGTAGATCAAAGTTCAATAGTAAATAAAATTTCATATATATACAAAAAAGATCTTACTTAAAGTTGGCACATCAGATGTCATTATTTCCAGTGCCTATTTTAAAATAAACTCTTAAGCTAATTTTTCAAATTTACCATTAGCATTTAAAAATATTTTTTTCTTTCAAAGTTAATGTACTTTTTATATGAATAAAAATAATAGCACTGGTCAACAAATTTTTACATAAGTCATATAACTGAAATAAAATAAGTCATTTCCTATCAATTTGTATGTTCTCAGCACAAATATGACAGTCAAATTCTAATTTTGGCTCTAGTGTTTTTGTAATCTGCAATAAATTAATGTTTACATCACAAAATGCATGACAATCACTGGTCAACAAATTTTACAAAAGTCATGTTCCTGAAATAAAATTAGTCATTTCCTATCAATTTGAATGTGCTCAACATGAATATGACAGCCAGATTCTAATTTTGGCTCTAGTTTTTTTGTAATCTACAATAAATTGATGTTTACATCACAAAACGCATGCCAATAGTAATAGGCCTACAGTTAATACCTGTAAAAAATCAAGTCATAAACTACTTCTTAGATTTCTTCACTTCTCTCTTGTACAGCTGTTCAGGAGCATCTCTGGGGAGTGTCCAGCAGTAGTCAGTCAGCATTGTAGTGGACCATTTTCCCTGGTATCTTTGTTCCATTGATGCGATAACTTAATGAAAACGTTCGCCATGTTTGTCACTAACCATACCACAGTTTTCAGGGAAGAAATCCAGATGGGAATGAAGGAAGTGGACCTTTAGAGACATATTGCAGCCAAGTTTCTGATAGTGCATCAGCATGTCTTCTACTAGTTCCTTGTAGTTTTCTGTCCTAATATTCCCAAGAAAGTTTGTAGACACTAAGCAAAAAGCATTCCATGCTTGTTTCACATCACCCTGCAGCAAGTTGTTGAACCGGTCATCTCAATGCAGACGGAATGTTTGGGTAGACTATTCTTGACTTCTTTTGCTTCATTATTCCACTGGAAAGAGGAGGAACCAAGCAGAAATAATAGTCTTTTATGTGGTTGCTTGACTCTCTCCACAACATGGAGACTGCAGACGGCATTGATGGTCTTTTGCCATTTAACCACTGTGAAAGCTGTGTTGTCCATGGAGCACAGCATATATGCGGGGCCCATGGCTTGTCTTGGTCACCAACCTTGCATCCAAAGTCAAGATGGTAAGCCTTCTTCACTTGAGAAGTGATACTTTTCTTCTGGTTGGCAAATGTCACTTCCCCACAAATAGAGCAGAAATTGTCCACACTATTAATGCACTTTCGAGGCATTACTGTTCTGTATTGTGCCTACATGGATAAAATAATAACAGTTTTATGGAACTGTAGCTTAAACTGTCTCGCACAAAATCTGAAATATTTTCAATGCTCAACTTTTCCAACAGGGCTTTATGTAGTGCAATGCTGACGTCAGCTTACTTCAGCAGCCACCTGGCAGTAGTATTGCATTGCATCAGAAAATGATGCAATCAACTCTGCATGATGTGTGCATGATGGTATTATGTAATGCGATGCAATATTACATTATTCTAGGCTGATTTAGGATGTTGTTGCAGTCCTACTGGATAAATTTACACGGTGAAACATAAAATGAATTTTATGAAATATCTTCAAAACGAGAGCTAATAAGAAATTTTCAGGGTTACATTCACGTTCAGCACACCAAGATACTACAGATTAGGGCCTTTTTAACACAGTAATGATCTCACTGTTGACCAGTGTAATTACATTTGGTTTTGGCTAAGTTATAAAAACAGGGTTTTCATTTCTAAGAACTGCCATATTGATGTGCTAGAACAAGCAGGAGTTTGAGGTCTAGGTAGGTTTGGATTCAAATTTTATCTCTTTCACTTTACATGTTAACCCCAAGAGAATCAATGACTTATTTTGCCTCAGTTTTTTTTCAGATATTATGCATAAATTGAGTCAAACAGTTTTTATTAGATCATGTAGTCCAATTAGTCATTGACACAATAAGTAATATTTATTGCCTGGATCCTTGGCATTTCATTTAATGCAGGGACTGTATATTTCCTTATTTTATGTGCTTGGTTTTTTGTCTTTAAATATGAAATTTTAATATTTAGAAAACAATTCAAACAAAATAATTCAAAATCTTCATCTAATGGTTTCTTTTTGCAACCAGTAATTTATCTTGTTTTGCTAATGTGCACCATCTTAACTCACTGATGAAATTAACATCACTAGTGAGAAAATTCTTCTGTGCCCCTAATGTGATGCACTGAGGGCACTACATCACTTATTAAAAGTTTTTGCTGAAAATACCTACTTTGATCTAATAGTGAAGAAACTTCAAAGAAATCCAAACTGGGGGTTATTCTGTAAAAACAAATGGACTACATTTAAAAATTATATCAGTATTGTGAAAGAGAGGGGCAAACTCAGAAACTTTCCAGATTAAAAGAGATAAAAGCTCTGACAAGCAATTTACAGATTTAATGCTATCCCAATAAAAATCTCAATGACATTCTTCAAAGAAATAGATCGACTACTGATGAAATTCATATGGAACCACAAAAAACCTCGCATAGCTAAAGCCCTCCTAACTAAAAAGAAAGAAAACGGAGGAATTTCACTCCCTGATTTCAAATTATACTACAGAGCCATAATAATTAAGAC